>PITA01025667.1:0-23962 GCA_004023965.1 Spilogale gracilis
TCTGGGCAGCCCTGCAGTGGGGGGGGCCTGGGCAGCCCTGCAGTGGGGGGGGCCTGGGCAGCCCTGCAGTGGGGGGGGTCTGGGCAGCCCTGCAGTGGGGGGGGCCTGCGCAGCCCTGCAGTGGGGGCGTCCAGGGAACATGGCCAGAATTTTCCAGCAGTCAGTAGCAGTGTCTTCGTAGGCCTAATGCCTCTGCCAGTCCTGCTGACCGAAAGGGTGTCCCCCAAGGCCGCTGTGGGCCGAGAAGGACGCTGGGCTCTGCCCCACCGCCTGGGCCTGGACCCGTTCCTCGGGGCAGCGGGGCACCTGCTTCACAGGACTCCCGTGAGAATTAAGTGAAGGGCTGGGCAGAGCGCGTGCGCGGGATATCAGGTAGCCCCTGTCCGCGGGAGGAAGAGGCGTATTGCCGCTCTTATGCTCTTATTTCATGCTTCAGCCCGCCCCCTCCCTCCACCTCCCTGCCCCGCCTACTCCTCCAGGTGCCTTAGAATCATCTCCATCACTTGATGACCCTCAGGCCACTTGCCTCATTCTGTGGGGTCCACGGCCAATTCCAGAAACTGCTGGGCCCACGGCCGCCATCAGGGTCTGCCTCCCTGCCTCTCCAACAAGCACCTCCACTCAGTGACCCTGACCTGGCTTTCCCATGCAGAGGCCCTCTGGGGCATACATGCGTGCACACGTGCGTGGCTGTGTGCGTCCCTGCACGTTCAGGTGCGTGCACAAGCCCGTGCATGTGTGTGTGTCTGGTGTGCTGCCACACCTGTGTGGGGCCGGAGGACTAGGGGGGCTGGCCGGACCCGGGCCGCCCCACAGAAGCTTCTGCTCCCAGCGGCTGGGGTCCCGGCTCTGCCTGCGCGGACCCTGCAGGCTGACGCGTGCTGATTGGGGGAGACCGACCGCACTTTCCGGGGCACAGAGCCTAACGATGGGCCTGTTTCTTGAAGCCGGGGTTTGTAGCTCCAGAGGGACAACCACAAACGTAAAATTGAATGTTTTTTCTGAGAGACATTTTCCCTGTCAATCTGCAAGGTGGCTTGGCACCAGCCAGTGAGCCGGCTTCCCGCGGTCCGTGTGATGCGTCCGCGGGTCTCGCTGGCTCAGGGTATAGACAACCTCACTTCCTCCTATTTCTTTAGAACACAGACACTTTCCAGAGAATTTGGAAATGCCAGCTTCCGAAGAATGTAAGCTTTCCTTTTCATCATAGTCCATGATCAGACATAAAATTAAAATAACGAACGGAATTCTCAATGCTGCAGCCAGCTCTAGTTATTTCAGGGATCGCTGCGCTCGAGGCTTACATGCAGGCTTCTTAGAAACGCATGTGCTTGTGAATGTGTATTAAAGGTCGCCCTTTGTGCGGTGACGGTGACGTCTCAGTGCCACGAGAAGGGCTTCCACGGGACACGCCGCGAGCTGCCGTAACTAGCAGGATGGGACCCGGAGAAGGAGCCGGGTTCGTGCTCCAGGCCTAGCGATGCGTCAGCTCGCGACGGAGGGCGCTCGGGCGGGCCGGGTCTCTGCGGTCCCGACATGCGGGTTACTGAAATAGCTCTCAGACTTAATCAATAGCAAAGCTTTAGATGCTTTGGCATTAGGATGGGACTTTCATATAACTTACTCCGATGAGGAGACAGCCCAGCAGATCCAGAAACAACTTCCCTCAGAGCACAACACTCGCTCGCAAATCGCAGAAATGCAATTTCAATGGTACATGATATTGTTTATTGGCTGTAGTTACATGTACATTCAGAAGCACACGATTATATATCACATGGGAAATGCGTGTCTGTGACTATGAGGTGCGTAGACGGTGTAGACGGCTTTATACCTCGGGTTAGGGATTTTTCCCCTTTTTTCTTGCCCACTGATGATGATATTCCCAGGGCTGCAATGGCGCTTGCTAGTGGTGGTCACTCAAACACTACTCACAGAAGTGGAATGGACGTCTGTCCCCAGGCACTGGTTATGTGTGAGTCACTAGGGTCATAGAAACACACCAGACCAAAGGTGCCTAGAACAACGACGTCACACTTCTCTGCACGGGGCCTGCCGGTCCAGAGGTCCAGACCTTCCCGTAGGTTTCACGGTGTCTAAGCAAGCACATGGCTTGTGTCCGAACCTTTATCTGAAAGTCAGTTAGCTCCTTCTCAGTGGAGTTGCAGGGTCGCAGAGGTAGAGACCGTGGAGACATAGGTCTCGGGAACAGCCTTCCCACTATCCTGGCACTGCTCTGCCGCTCCCCAGTGAACCTCGTGGTCCAAGGGGAGGTGGGCTGTCCCCTTCCAGGTGAATAAGCTGGGCCCCAGGTTTGGGGATAGGGGGTGGGGCCAGGACCTGTCAGAGCAGCACGGCGCCCAGTCTGGGGGCTCCTGACTCCAGCTACGGTCACCCCTCCACATTTTGCTCCCTCCCCAGTGTGCCGACAGCTCCTTTTCCCACCACTTGAGAAAAAGAAACCATATAAAACATTGACTTTTATCATATTATCAAAAACTCTTCTATCCGTTATGCTATCTACCTTGATAATTTTTTCGATCTAGCTTACACAGCCCGAGTCCCCAGAATGCGTCTCGCCAGCTGGCAGGGTGACAAGGAGCCATCCATCACAAGGGGACGCCGCCGCCAGGCGACCGGCAGCGGTTACAGATGGTGGCAAGTGCTCCTGGGGACCTGGGCCAGGCAGATCCTCCCGAATCCCGTGTTTCAATGCTGCTTCCCATTTGGTTTTGAAAATGACAGAATACCAACTCATGCGTTCTCTAATTCCAAAGACTAATAATGCCAGAAGGTTTTGTTCTCTCATTAAAGACGAATGGTGTTGACATTAAAGGAGATCACTTCCAATAGGTCCTTGGGACGTCATTCTGCTCATTATTAACAATACTTTCTAGCGCATTGCAGCCTGGCCACCGCTGTCTAAATGTGCAGTTCCAGGGACGGAGCACCCTCCTGAATCCCTTCCCGCTTGCTGGTGATGCCGCGGGAAGTCCGATGGGTTAGGGTTCCACGCCGCCGGGAGCTCTGTCCTGTCCCAGGAAGTCTGCTGGCCTGCCCTTTCCCGGGGGGTCATGCCTCCCGCCACTGTCCATGCCACCCTCCTGTCCCTGCCTCGCAGGACGAAGAATGGGGAGAGGGCAGGCTCTTGGGCGGGGGGCGGGGTGGGAAGGACGAGGGCTGCCTGGCCCCCATCCACCTGGCTTTGCCTCTGTTTGGGGATGTTCAGAAACGCAAGACACACAGAATCCATTTTCTAAAATCTTCCACTTTGCATGAAAAAGTATAATTAAGAGTTTTAATTAGTTCATGTGGGGCTGCAGGTGAGTGTCATTAGCACATTGCAAGCCCCAGCTGGAGCTCGTAAATGATAATTTTTTCCTCCTGCACTGGGTCTGATCAAGCGGGGGTATTAAACTCTTTCCAATTTAAAGTTGGACTTCAAGTCATGAGATTGGCTACGTTTGTTTTTAATATGAGGAGTGAGAGCCTGATGTTTGCAGATCAGACTCGGGCTCTGATAATTGGTTGTGGGAGTCGGTGTCTCCACCGGCAGATACTGGGGAAAAATTAGGCAGAAAACAGGCAAAAGCAGATGCAGTGTGCTCAGGAGGATCAGAGCTGCTCAGAAGACTGCACGCCATGCGTGTCTGCACTGGGGAAAGCCCTGGGCGCTCTCCTTCGGTGGGGGGGGGGCAGCTGTGACGGCGGCCAGGGTGTGGGGACCTGCCCTCCGGTGCCCGCCCGTAGCATCTGAGCTCCACGACCAGCTGATCTCGAGAACTCTGTGCTCCAACGGCACATTCGCAGAGGAGGGTGTCCGCCCTGGGATGCCCTTCCTTCGGGCTGCCCGCTCCTTCGCCTCCCCTCTCGCTCCCTCTCTCCACCCCCCGTCGCACACAGAAGGACACATATATATGCACACAGAAGGAAATCAGGGAATCGGTACATTTTAATTTAAAAAATACAAAATAGAGCTAAATGTGCAAAAAGGGACTTTAGAATTAAAAGCACAAATTAAAATAATTTTCCTAGTTCCTTTCCTGCTTCTGTTTTCAGTCTCCATAAGGAAAGGGGTGGGCGGGAGCATCCTTGTGGGCCCAGGCGGCTCACCTGTTGGTGCCCAAACCCAGATGGCTGCTGCCGGGCCTGGGGCCAGAGGAAGCGGCCGGCCCGTGGAGACACCAGGCTCCTCACCTCCAGCCGCGGAGGCGCCCTCCCTTCGCCTCCCCTCTTCTCCCCCCCTCCTCCCTCCCTTCGCTCCCTGTTGGGTCAGGGTGGGTGACGCAGCTGCCGTCCCCAGGGGCTCTGTCGTCCTGAGATCCCGTTCTGGATGCGTCTAAGGCAGGTAGAAATGTCCAGCGACAGATGACACTGTAGCGGGTTAGGTGGCGCTGGGTTTGCGCAGAAAGGGGACTCTGGGCGAAGAGCGAGCGGGTTGCCCCCGTGGACCCCCCGAAATGCGCAGCCAAGGGCGCACGGTTGTCCCCATGGGGTCAGGGAGCTGCCAGCGACAGAACTCTGGGGCCCAGCACAAAACGACAGTGCAAGGTCCCTTGTTCAAAATTACTCAGGTTTCCGAGATGGTGGGAAGAGAGCACGCACTTGGCCACCCGTAAGCGCTTCCGAGCCCGGCCCGGGTCCACGGCCTGTGCCACACAGCAGGGCGCGCGGGCAGGCTGGGGCTTTGGATTCGGTGAGCAGGCTGCCCTGTTGGCGTGGACGTCCCGCCAGGCTGCAGCCCCGCCCCGCCGCATCACGGGAGGACCTCCGCACCCCGCAGAAGGAGCCCGCCCCCGCCGCCCGCACGCAGGGAGTCCCGCCCTTCCCCTGGAGGCCCACCCGCAGGGGCCCCTCCCAGATCCGCCCCCCAGACGCCTGCCCGCGGGAGTCTGCCAAGTTCGCCTTCGCGGAACGTGTGGGATGAGACCATGTGTGCGATTCTCGCGGCCTAATTCACGCTTGGCCTGCAGCCCCGCAAGGCAGCCCCCCGCGAGCGGCCCTGTCCCACTTTGAATTCAGCACGTTCAGCTGCCTTTCGGTTAAAAATACCCTGTTAGCGTCTCCCTCCGGTGAAGTCACAGGCCAGGAGTGTGGCAGCGTCTGAACGTCGGAGAAACTCGCGGGGGGCTGCTTCCCGCGGGACAGCGCTCACACGGGCCTGGACCGGGGCTCAGCACACGCGATCCTGACGGGTCCCAGGCCTGGGTCATCAGTCCACCGCTTGCTTCTCTGATAGTGAGGCGATTGGACGCCCACGTGACCAAGGCAAACTGCTGGAGCTTTCTCTCAAGTTAGATGGTTCCCTTTTAAGGTTTTTTGCTATTTTATACTGTAGTTTGGGGTAAGACCTGCTGGAAGGTGCATACGGACTGCAGCATTGCCCACGTTCACCCCGGGGAATGTTCCAGAAAGCTGTGTCCTACCGTCCACGCACCCAAAGGACAGCAGAACCGGGTGCTGGGCAGGCAGCCTTGCTCTGCTGCATCAGATCATGGCACCAGGTGGGCTCCTTCAGCGGGTGGGGTCCCGGCTTCTGGAAGGAGCCCTGGGCCCCACAGGCCAGCACCTGAGTCCTCACGGTGCTGTCCACACAGCTGTGCCACGGCCAGAGGCGAGTGTATGTTCAAGTCAACCAAAAGGCGCCTGGGCTCTAAGGGCCGTGCAGTTGAAGCCTTGTACAAATACTTAGACACGTCCGAGCGCCGAGGCCTTCAGTGGAGGGGACGCCCTCTTCAGCTGCAGTCAGATATGATGTCAGTGGCCAGGACGGGGAAGGCTCACGGGGTCCGCCTCGGTCCTCACGGGGGCGGTGCCAGGAGGTGGGCAAGGACCCCCTGGCTGGCGAGGTTCACGAGCTTCCCCCGAGTCAGTCTTTGCCGTGCCCACGCCAAACCCAAAGAAGCTGGTCCACGGAAGAAGCCAGAGCCCTGGGGGTAGGGGTGGGGTGGGGTGCAGGCAGAGAGGGTCCCAGGGGCCGGGCCAGGCCGAGGAGCTCAGCCTGCAGTGGCTTCAGACCAGAGGCTTGGGGCATTGGGAGGACCTGAACTCCCTGATATTGACGGTCTCCCCTAGGAACGGGGCCATTTCAAACACTGAAAGAGTGGCAAGGTGGCCCAGGAAATCGCCCGTACTTGGCAGGAAGTCTGGGAGGCCTGGGAGCTGAGCTGTGGACCCTCCCAGCTGCCCGGCCCACACAGAGCATCCCGGACAGCTGCCGGATCTCAGCAGAGACTCAGGAAGGGCACCCCTTGTCCGGATTGAGGCCTTCAATGAGCAGAGGAGGTGACCGCTGTGAGGAGGGGAGCGGCTTGCCTCCCTGCAGGGCTGGAGTCCCTGCCCTCCCCAGCCCCTCCCCACCTCCCCATCTGTCCGGGGAGAGCCCAGGAGAAGGGGCTGCTGAGTCGGGGGCGGTCTTCCAGGTGGGGCAGGTGAGGGGACCGACATGGGAGACGTCAGGGGCATGCTGGGCCGTGGGGTGGAGCAGGGAGGGTGCAGGGGTGGGGTCCGTGGCCGTTCCCACCCTGAGAAATTTCCAAATTTTTATCACTTATACTGTGAGTGTTACATTGTAACACTTATAATGGGCTTCTTTCTTTATGAAGGGAGCTATAAACTTAAAAATGCTGGCAATCTTAGTGTTCTGCAAAACTTTCCTTCACAATGGAAATAAATCAAATAGCGAGAAGCAAGCCTCAGGATGCCAGGTGCCCCCCGGGTCTCCCGTGTGACGGGACTGTGCTGCCGACACCCGCGGGCTCTTCCTTGAGCCTCTAGAGCTCCGCTCTCTTCCTCCCCTGCGTGTGCTGACTTCGTGTACGCAGTCTGACGGAGCGTTAACAATTGAACGTTAGGAAGGCATCTCGCCAGAACTCCGTTTACTGGGGAGCCTCCAACGTTAATCAGCCTTCCGTTATAAATGGCTCAGAGCTGGCGGATTCCAGAGCCGGCTCCCTCGGCGGGGCGCGTCCTGTCCCGGGACACTGGAGCGAGCCTCGCGGGGGGGGGGGGGGCCCTTATTCACTGCAGGCTGGGCCTCAGGAGTCCTGGTGTCGGATCCCGCCCTGCACCGGCCTGGGCCCAGCCCCTGAGGACACCCCCACCCCAGCACCCGCCCCACCCATGTCAGAACCCTCTGCTTTGAGTTCTGCTTTTTAAAATAAAAGTTGAGGGGCCCCTGGGTGGCTCAGTGGGCTGAACGTCTGCCTTTGGCTCAGGTCGTGATCCCAGGGTCCAGGGAGCGAGCCCAGTGGGAGACTGCTTCTCCCTCTCCTGCCTGCCGCTCGCCCTGCTCACACTCTCTCTTTAACAAATAAATAAAATATTTAAAATGAATCAATAAAATAACATAAAATAAAGGCTGAGTCTAGGCACTGCTCCCTCACAAGCAGACACATGGCCTTTTGAAGAAACCCATATGGAATCCGTCTCTGTTATCATTAAGGCGCTGGTGGGGGCGTAGAGCTCCAGACCCTTCCTCTCTGAGCCACCTGCACTTTGTCAACATGAAGGAGCTGGGAGGTTGGAAAGCGTGCTGAGCGAGAACCTCAGTCCGAGCTCCAGAAACCCCGCTCGGCCCCCGAGGACAGCGAGCCCCTGTCCGTGTCCCCAGCGGAGCGGCGCCTGTCCCCAGGGATCGGTGCCTATCCCCAGCGGAGCGGCACCTGTCCCCAGAGGAGCGGCGCCTGTCCCCACCGGAGCAGTACCTGTCCCCATCGGAGCACCTGTCCCCAGCGGAGCAGCGCCTATCCCCAGAGGAGCAGCTCATGTCCCCAGCATAGCAGCTCATGTCCCCACCCGAGCAGCGCCTGTCCCC
The DNA here is from genome assembly GCA_004023965.1 of Spilogale gracilis. Classification (NCBI taxonomy): domain Eukaryota; kingdom Metazoa; phylum Chordata; class Mammalia; order Carnivora; family Mephitidae; genus Spilogale; species Spilogale gracilis. Next base: position 7,817 of record PITA01025667.1, read on the forward strand.
AGCAAAGCGGCACCTGTCCCCAGAGGAGCGGCGCCTGTCCCCAGCGGAGCGGCGCCTGTCCCCACCGGAGCACCTGTCCCCAGCGGAGCAGCGCCTATCCCCAGAGGAGCAGCTCATGTCCCCAGCATAGCAGCTCATGTCCCCACCCGAGCAGCGCCTGTCCCCAGCAAAGCGGCACCTGTCCCCAGCGGAGCACCTGTCCCCACCGGAGCGGCACCTGTCCCCACCGGAGTAGCACCTGTCCCCACCCGAGCGGCGCATGGCCTTCTTCCAGTACAATGACAGCAGTGCCCGCAGTGTCCCCAAGTAAAGTGTCTTTTTCTTATAAAGAACAAAAAAAAGCCCCCAACAACAATAAACCAGCAATTTAAGTGGTGACATTTAGTCTGGTTCCCACACTTGGGCAGCATACATCTTTCCTCTGATACCGCAGATAGACTCAAAACACTTAGAAAATACGCACGCATTTGTGTTTAGAGAGAAACCTCAGAGTTATGGAGATCTAATCCCCCTGACACACTTTTTCTAGTTATGTTCTGGAAAAAGAAACACTTGGCTGAGTTTCCTCTCATCTTGCTGACTGATGTCAAAACGTGAGATTCCGTGGCTGCTGGGACTGTCCCAGCCCCTGGGGCTTCGGCCCCGGTCCCAGGAATGCCGGAGCCTTAATGACTTTCCCAGAGCTCTCAGGATGGTCTCACCAATCTTCACCGCAAAACCCGCAGTGTTTAATAATTAATCTTCAAGCAGCCCACAGTCAAGATCCTTTAATAAGACAGACCTGCAGCTTTCTCTTTTCCTACCAGAAAATCTGCTTTTAACAATCTTCTTGAAATCCCTTGTAATACATATGGAATTAAAAACTGAGGTCAGACAGTTCAGAACGAGACCGTGTGTCATCGTTGTGATTGCTGCTTAAAATTGGATATGCACAATCTGGTCGACAGGATCCTGGCTTCATCTTGAAACGTCAGCCTCTAGTTAACTGCCCAGCCCTGACCTTTCTTGGGAATTTAAATATACACATAGGTATACACACATTTTTTAAAAACTGTGATCAGGACTCAATTCTTAAGTGACTGTTTCATACGAAGTTTCCAAACTCATGAGACTGCCCTGATCTGCACACAACAGGTGTCAGGCCGAATTGCCCACCTGTTTCCAGGTGAGTTGTTTTCTTTCCACTGTCAGCACACGTCCGAATCCTTACAGATTCGCCAGGAAGCGGCCGCCTGCTGTGTGTGCCGCTCTCACCAATGGATTTCTCTGACGGCAGGACTGTCGGGGAACCTCGGCTTTGGTGCCACTCCTGCAAGAAGCTGGGGGAGGGGGCGCCCGGAGCCACGACTTCCATTCGAACACCCACATGGTTCCACGGGTCCTGGAGGAGACCCCCCTCAAAGAGCCGTCTAAGCCACTTCCCCTGAGGGTCCTCAGTAGGGGATCCTGGGGACGACAACCGGTGAGGATGACTACACAGCATGATGGCTTTGGGGCCCTGAGAGGAGGACACTAACTCACACTGGTGGAGCCTCTGAGCTCTCAGGCTGGAGCCCCCTCGTTGGCCAGTGCGGATGCAGTGACTGGGCTGTGTTTTAAACATCTCCTGCCTGGACCTTTGCGTTGGGATGAAAAGGTGTGCTCCCTGTTCCCTAGGACTATCTCATTTGAAGCGTAAATTTGTAGCAGTTCTCGTCTCTCTGAATTGAAAATGCATCTCTTGCTTCCTGCTCAGCTCTGCCCCATCCCAGGTGCACGGCCGGCCCCTCCTCCTCTCAGGCTCCCCAGACCCAGACGGGCACTAACTGGTCTCTGGTGACGGGGCCCGTGGCCCCGAGCGTGCAGAGAACCGAAATTGGGGAGTTTTGCCAAACAGAATGGTTGTGACCCACGGGACATTTCTCCGATTTCAGAGGCAGGACATGCTCTGTGTCCTCAGTACCCATCAAGCCCCTGTTGTGGCCCAGGGACGTCAGCGGCGAGCGAGACGGCCCCCGCTGTGGCCCAGGGACCTCAGCGGCGTGTGAGACGGCCCAGCGCATAGAGCTTCCTGACACCCTACTCGGTGGGCGGACAATAAAAGCTAGCCTGGCTGCCTCTCCCTTGGCTTTCTCCTCCTTGTCCTGCTGCACTCATCCGTCCCAAGTGTGTCTGTGCTCTTGTCATCCCCCCCATCGGTCCCCACCTGCTCAGTCCCTCTCAGGACAGTCTCCGTGAGGGCTGACATCTCTGCGGCTCCGTGTGGGGCCGATGTGCCCAGCAGGGACAGGGGCTCAGCATCCCGGGCACCGTCGGCCGCCCTGGCAGCGAGATTTGGGCTCCAAATTCCATTCTCCGGTGGTCACTGCCCGACAAGCAAGGTCTTCGGGCAGAGACGGGCCAGTTAGCTGATTCCTAATAAACTGTGAAGGGAGCCCCTCCTGAGCCCAGGGTCCACGTCCCTAGATTCGGTCATTTCTGATCATTGACAGTCTCAATCGGCGGCGTATTCACAGGCAAATGCTTAGTTTAATAACATCATGCAGTGACAGACACACTTCCCCCTTTCACACGCTTGTGCATCTTTATCTTGTTTTGATATATTTGAATAGCAACTTCCCGTAGAGGATGTGGGGTGTGGGTTCCAGGGCATGTGGCGGGATCCTGGGGACTACAGGCCGCGCGGCTCTCGCTTCAGATGACCCGAAGCACACGACTGCGTTTCTGAGCCCTGCGGTGGGCGGGGCCTTCCCACGGCTCTCCGCGACCTGCCAGGCCCAGCACACTGGCCTCTCCACGGGGAAGCCCTTCCAGCAAGCGGGGGCTCTCCCGGCTCCCCCACAGTAGGGCTGCAGCCCCCCCCAGATCATGGCCACGCCTCCCAGCCCCCAGCTTTGTCCTCACAGCCTCTGCTCTCCACACAGGAGCCACTAGGACATCTGAATGCACAGCTGCGGTGACTCCCGAGCAGTCCCCAGTCCTTGCTGTGGCCTCCAGACGGCCCGCTGGGCTCTTGCCGGCCTCCTAAATCCCTCTCAGGGCCCTTCCTTTGTTCCTCACTGAACTGGCCACGCAGGACGTCTTTAAGTCCCAAGAGAGCCCCGAGCTCCTCCCGCCTTTGGGCTGCTGTCCTGGCTGTTCCCTCTGCCTGGAGTACTTCGGACTTTCTGGTCCTGGGGTAACTGGACAGATCATATCATCTCACAGTTCAGGGCTCAGACTTACCGTCGTGCGCCCAGGGAGGGGGTGACGGACTCCTGACCACTGGTTAAATACATCTGCTCGCCCCCTGGGGTGACTGTCTCCACATCTTGTCTTCCTAATCGGTGATTATTTATTGTTTTTTTGCCATCCTTAGCAAGGTGTGAGCTCTGAGGTGACAGGATCGTATCCGGCAGCCACCGTAAGTGCCCAGGAAAGCTCGGGGGGTGGACTGGCCCCCTTCACGAGCACTTCCCAAGGAGCAGGGGCGGGAGGTCCTCCTGCAGGAGGGGCCCAGAGCTCATTCGCTCACCCCTTCGGATTATCTGGACTCTACTTGGTCAAGGCCATTTGAAAGTCAGATTTCATGAGAAAGATTCTTTAACCAACTTAATGACACAGTTTCCAAATCTGTTTATTAGCAAACATTAAAAAAAATCAATTCTAGCCATTAAAAGGAAGGGTATTTAACTATATGTAGGGTTAATGATTTTCTAGTTTCAAAATATACTTAAAACACAGGAAATTATGCAGGCAGGCCTAGGAAGCAAGACACATTTTCAGAGCCCTTCGACAGAGCCGGCTTCTCCTGCGATGGCTGCGGGCACTCAGCCAACCTGCCCGGGCAGCAGCCGCGAAGATAAATGTCTTCTTATTTGGGGCTCATTAGCAGGAAGCAGCTGTTGGCTCATCCAGGCTTAGTGTCAGCTTGTGGGCACGGGTGGCCGAGCAGGTGCGGCACTTATGCGGACCGGCTGAATGACCACGTCCTCTGTGACTCCCCCTTGGTGTGGTGGCGGGGGGACAGTTACAGGGTGCTGCAGGTGTCCCCCTTCTCTGGCGTAACGCCGTGGAGCCCGGACAGTGCCCTTCCTAATGCGTGGACGGTGTACGTAAGCATGACCTTGGCATCACCTTTGTGTTCCAGGAAGTCAGCCAGGTTATAGAACGGTCGCGGACGTCCATTCCTCTGGTGAGTGACAGGGACGCATGTGAACCCCGATCCCGACTGCGGGACAACGGGCCCGGGAACGGCAGGTGTGTGGGTGATGTCTGACTGGCCCCTCGTCCACTTCGTTCCCTGACAAGCTCAGTTATTTCAGCGGGCACGTTGATGGTATTTCTTTTCCTACGTGCGCTGTCTTCATGTTCTCTATGATTATTTTCACTATCTGGCAATGAGGTCACCTGCTCCTGCGTTCAGTCCCCTTGCTACGGTTTCCAAAATTCAAATTAAGACTAGATGTCTGCAGGTGCAGCGTCTGCCTCTGGGCGTTCGCTTGTCCCGGGCATTTCCAGATCACCTGGGGATGTCTGGCTTCCCCGAGACTACCATCACGTGGGGGGCACATGGACTTCCCAGAAGGCTCTGCTCACGGGGCCGCCCCTCGTCTCCCACCCTCGTCTGGGCCCATGGTCCTTCCCCATTTCTTACAACCTCCTGCAAGGCACTATCCTCTCACTTGGAAAATATTAGCGAGGGTTTATCTGCTTTTACATCTCAGCAGGTTATGAACTAGAGAGTTTGGACCCAGGATGGGCATGCACACACGTGCACACGTGTCTGTGCCCCCGTGCTTCCCAGCTCGGGCTCTGTGCCTGAAGTAGACGCCCAGCAACCCTCATCTGCATGTGGACTGTGTCACCGGGTGCACTGAACCTCACCTCAGGGTTCATATTGACCTCCAGGTCATAAAGTGAAACTTGCCTTTCCAAATGAAGAATGTGTCCGAACCGTTTTGCGTCTTTGAATTCCCAGCACTTACTACAACGTGGGGCTCAAACAGCCACTCAGTAAGGACTCGATGAGGAAGAAATGCATGAAGCCGTAGCACAGATATCCACACACCTGTCCATACACACGTGTACTGAGGGTGATGCCTCCCCCAGCTGCCACCTGGAAAACTCTGAAAACCAGAAACACACTTGCAAAGTTTACACAGTAAGAACTTGTGTGTAGCATTTAATAAGTGAAATTGCTTTTCCATGGAAATAATGTATGGTGGTTTTCTTGGGATGGGCCTAGTTATTTTATCTATTTTTCCATTATGATGAATGTGTATTTTCATTAATTATTATAAAATTTAAACCTTAGGAAACTTGACAAATACAAATACAAAAAAAGACTTCAGACCAGTGCTGATTATGACTGTGAATGAATCTTCCGAATGCAGCACTGGCAGAGTGCAGTGATGACCTGGTGACCGGCGAGCTCTCGGCGGGGCTCTGAGGCAGGTGGGCACAGCTCGGCGCTGGGAAGGATTTCATACACAACACACCAGTGATGGAGACACACTGTCCAGTGCTGCCAACGAAACCAAAAGGACTTTCTATAAAACATCAAATTTTATGAACAGATTGAGTTACAACTCAGAAAGACTTTTTTTTTTTAGCAGTCTCCATGCCTAGTGTAGAGCTCAATGTGGAGTTCGAACTCACCACCCTGAGCTCAAGACCCGAGCAGAGACCAAGAGCAGGGCACTTCTCTGACCGAGCCACCCAGGTGCCACAAGACAGAAGAGAAGAGCGACCGACCCCTCCAGTCAGTGTGAGGAGAATGCCCGGGGGTTCCGTTAACGGTTGGAGCGAGATGACATGGTTCCCGCCACTGCCAGTATTTAATATTACTCCTCAAATTCTAAATGATAGCTACGGCGTGAGAAATGAAGTGTCCTGATATTAGAAGAGGCAGAAATGTCAGCAGGAACCTTAGAGACTCAGATAAAAATTGCATGGAGGAGGAGGGCATTCAGTCACTGGCTGGTTAAAAGTAAGTATGCCCTTCAACAGATGAATGGATAAAGAAGATGTGGTCCATATATACAATGGAATACTATGCCTCCGTCAGAAAGGATGAATACCCAACTTTTGTAGCAACATGGACTGGACTGGAGGAGATTATGCTGAGGGAAATAAGCCAAGTAGAGAGAGTCAAGTATCACATAGTTTCACTTACTTGCGGTGCATGAGGGGTAATCTGGAGGACAGTGGGAGAAGGAAAGAAAATGGGAAGTAGGGTAATCCAGGGAGAGAAACAAAACAACAGAGACTTTGGATTCAGAAACAAACTGAGGGACTTGGAAGGAGGGATGGGGGGACGGGAGAGCCTGGTGGTGGGTACTGAGGGCACCTATTGCGTGGAGCACTGGGTGTGGGGAATGGGGAATGAATCTTGGGACACCGAAAAAACAGAATAAATTTAAAGAAAAAAAAAAGTAAGTCTGCCAGGAGAGAGTGCCTAGGGGCCAGTGACGACAGCTTGACGTGTGTTTTTGAAGACATTCCAAATGTACTGAAATTTTATTTACAATGACGATCGCACCAAATGTTTAAGAATTGCATTTGCCAAGGAATGGGGACAGCAGAACCACAGAAAACACGGAGGCCCAGACGTCCTGTGTCAGAGACATGGTTGCCAAGTAGCCGGCGTAGACGGCGACGCCCAGCCCGCCTAGGCCTCCGGGAGCCGCCTGCTGTCGGGCTCGTGCGTCCCCGCGGGCGGGCTGGCCTCCCGTCACACTGGGTTCCTGGAAGGAGAGGCTGTGTTTCTCTTACTCACTGCGCCGAATGCCCCAAATCACAGTAAAACTATATAAATTCATGTTTTGATGAATTTTACCAATTTTGGTTGAAAAACAGTGGTTCTGACAAAAAGCAGTTTTGCGTTTCTATTCCACTCCACTTGCTCTGCTTGATAAACACATTCTGACTCATCTACTTTCCACTGTGCAGTGTAAATGCACAGTATTTTAAAATTAAAATGTGACTTCTTTAGGACAAAAAGGACGTCTTAAGATATATCTGGAAATCGCTTCTGATAGAGGGTCAGAAAAAACTCAAAGCCGTCTCCAAGTCGGCCACACGGTGTCCCGGCGGTTCGGCTCTGGAGAGGGTGAGGGTGCTCAGGGCAGCGAGGGCGTGGGGCACCTGGGTCCACGTGCCCCCGTCCGCGCCCCGGGCCTGGAGTGGCCGTACTCAGTAACGAGGGAGAAAGGAAGGCTCTCAGGCTGTTACACACACTACCATTTCAGCGTCATTTAACTGAGTGTGAATGTGAGTAAGAGTGTGTCTGTGGGGAGATGTGTGTGCTTTGTCTGCGTGTGTGTCTCTGTGTCCACATGGGGTGTGAGGTCACTAAATGGGCGGGCCCACTCCGGAATCTTCCTCTGCTTCTAGCTCAATGTTTCTGTGTCCACCTATTGGTTTTAAAATTTGGAAATATCCTTGTGTGATGACTTCATGGTCTTTAGAGCCGTTTTCCTCGTCCCTCTGTTACTCAGCTGATATTCATGGGGTGCACCGCGTGTTCAAGGCATTGTGGGGGGTCGCAGAGGTCCCCCCTGCAGGGGCAGATTCCACAGGGTTTAGGGCCCACACGTGTTTAAGGAGAGCAAGAACATGATGGTCACAGGGAAACCCTTCTGCATGAGCTAGTCTGCACCCCGGGCACCCCAGACGTGTTCACATCTCCCCGTGGACCGTTCTCCCAGTCCGGAACCATGACTGCCACTGCACCAGCCCCCACTTGTCTGGGAGGACGTGTGAGTATCCTGGAGAAGTTACCTGGAGAGTTATTCCCCAGGGGCTGGCAGGGGACCCCCATGCTGGGGGCCGGACCCAGGGGAGGTCTGTGCTGTGAGTCCCCACAGGCAGAGCTGGTGGAATGAACTGCCTTCAAGTGGAGGAGCAGGAAGCAGGAGCCCAAGGGGAATGGAGGCCACCTGACGCCAGGCTGCTCAGTGGCCCCCGACTGCTCAGTGGCCCCCGGCTGCTCAGCGGGCCCCGGGCTGCTCAGCGGGCCCCTGCCTGCTCAGTGGCCCCTGCCTGCTCAGTGGCCCCCGGGCTGCTCAGTGGCCCCCAGGCTGCTCAGTGGCTGGGGCAGGAAAGGACCTGCTCTGTGAGCCACAAACCAACGGCAACCTCCCAGCCATACTAGTTATGTGCAGACTCACTGGGTTCCTAGATGTTAACAGCTAGCTCGCACGAATATTCCTGGGTGAGCCTCTGGATAAAGTGAGCTCTGACCTCAACCTTCCAGGTCCTCTGGAGGAAGACAGAGGTGAGGCCCTGAAGGAAGGGAGTGATGGGGGAGGGGCATTGCTAGGCCACGCAGCAGTGGTGGGCAGTTCCCCTTCCCCGTCCCTTCCTGTGTTTCTCTGCCCAATGCCCATACGTCATGTTTCAGCACATTCAGGATAATGTGGATAATATTCAAAAAATAAAATGTGGAATTGACCGCTGAATAATTTATATGTGTTTCCCTCTCTCTCTCCCTCTGTGCATATCGGAGAAAGTGGTAGTTGAGAGAGGCAGGAACCTGAAGTGGTCGTGTTGTTCCAAATGCTATGGGCACAGCATGAGCCGGGGCTGCCCCAGGATGTGGAGGGCTCCGGGTGCCTGCCCGCGGGGTGATGGGGCACAGCCGGGGCGGCCCCAGGCTGTGGAGGGCTCCGGGTGCCTGCCCGCGGGGTGATGGGGCACGAGCCGGGGCTGCCCGAGGCTGTGGAGGGCTCCGGGTGCCTGCCCGCGGGGTGATGGGGCACAGCCGGGGCATCTGCAGAGGAAGAAGCCCAGCATCACTGAAGACAACTCTGCTCCTCTGGTTTGAGCCCTCCCACCAACCTGCTGGCCCAGAAGGCCGGGTCTCCGGGATCTGCCTGCTTGCTGTGCCCCCACGCCTGAGGGCTGCCTGGGGTGAGGAGGTTGGGCCTGGCATCGAGGGAGAGGACCAGGGTCCAGGGAGGGTATGGGGCTGGGGCCTGCCACGCAAGCCAGCCAGGGTGAGACGGCTCTCCCTGGCCAGAGCCCCCCCCTTGTTGCCATCGCAGTTAACCCTTTGTACAGACTTGCTGTAGTCAAATTCTATAGAAAGAAAAAAAAACAAAGAAGAGAGTAATGAGTGTGTGAATAAACAGGAGTGGGATTCGGGGGGTCAGGGAATGACTTGATAATAACTCACGTTAGGCTCATGGCAAACAAACTTAAAGGTGTCCAAATTAATGTGCATTCATCTCAACACATCTTAATTAAAACAGCCACATGTGATTCTCAGGTTTTGAAGCGATGAAGTCTACCAAGCTTTGGAGTCCAGGAGTGACGGAGGGAACTTTGTGTTCTTCGCCTGATACATCAGAGAAAGGGCCCTGCTTCGGGCTTGCGAACGTCATGCAAATGTCTGTGTAGCTAACTCGGTATTCCCGGAGCAGTATTGATCAGTCCCTTGTAACTCCAATCAAAGTCAGAAAATCTGACCATAGTTCGGGGTAGATTTAATCATCCCACCTTTGCAGCTCCTCTCCTCAACTCCTCAGATGGGCCGATGGGAATGTCTGCGTGAAGTTTTCCTACTTAGCCGACGGAGCCTCGCAGAAACCATGCAGTTGAGCAAATACACGATTATAGATCTTAGAGATCTAGAGTTTTCTGGTAAGAAAGTATCCTCCAATCAGGAGCAGAGAAGATGGGGTGCTCTGCGGAGTGGACGACGGACAGCATCCAGCGGACCCCGCACCTGACTGCGGTCGGCACCGCCGCCGGTCCCCGTCCCTTGCCAACAGGATCCCACATCGCCCTGCAGACAGCTGAAGGTGGGCCAGCGCCAGGTGCCCTGGGCAGTGGGGTCTTCCAGCAGGGGTGTGCACACCCAGGGCACGAGGTAGGTAGTGAGCCAATGGCTGATTTCTCCGTTCGGGGTTTTCTGACTTTACAGTGACAGACCTCGGGGAGGAAAGGGAATGGAATGGGGCTGGAGATGAGTCAGGTCAGGAAGAGGCCAGTGTCCCAAGCTGCTCTACACCCCCCGCATTTGCATGCGTGCCCCGCCATCCCAAGGGCAGGGGCCAGGCAGCCACTCCCCTCGTCTGAGCCTTACTCTCATCAACCGTAGAATGGGGAGGACGTAGGCCACGCTCCGCACTCAGTGAGCTCAGGCCACCCTGACCCTCCAGGGAGAGGCTGCACAGTGCATGTCACTCAGCGTTTCCTCGGGGCCACAGTGCTTCCTCTCATGCCCTGGGCCCCTCCCGTGCCCCAGCGGCTTATTTGCGCCCTGGAGGCCGCCGGGTTAGCGAGTGTGCCGGTGCTCTAGGGCCGCTCGTGTCCCGGGCGTGCCTCCGGGGGCAGCTCCCTCACACGACAGCCCCCGAGATGTCATGGCTCCCATGTCCTTCCTTCTGTTCAGCAGCAGCCTTTCCCGCGGTGTCCTGGCCCGTGAAACCTCTGGTAGCAGCAGTCATATGAGAAAACAAAGTCTCCTAAACTTGAGTGATGGCTGCATCAAATAGTAATGGCCAGGGGGTTTGGAAGCAGCTTTGACCCAATGCTCTGGCCCAGACTTGGGCGGCTGCCCAGACTCCGCTGCTCCAAGCCCTACAGAGTAAGTCTCTCTTGATGTCTCTGTGCAAAGAGAAGGGGAAGAATTTATTCCCCTCCCACATCCCCTCTTCTCTCTGAAAGCACCCAGTCCCAGGGCTGCGAGTCGGCCGCTGTGGGAAGCTCAGGCTGAGGTCCCCCGGAGAGGCTGGCTGTCCCCACGTCCCCACTGCTGCTCTCAGGGAACCACGTGGACAGTCCCCCACAGATGAGTTCTGCTCCCACAACAGGGTGGGACACAAGACAGGGTCAGCTGGGTTTGCATCTTCAGGAGGGGCTTCAGGATGGCGAGGGGTCCCAGCTGGGGACTGTGTCCCAGCCATGACCCAGGAGTCACCTCTCCAGGGGCCGTGCATCCATGCCCCACTGCTGGGAGCCAGCTGCACTGGCTGTCCGCACGGTGCCTGCCCTCAACCACGGGACGTGTGGCATCCGGGTGTCCCCTGTTGGCAGGAGGCAGGGGGCAGGAGTCCACCAGGGGAGACTTGGAAGGGTGTCCCGGCCCCAGAGCTCCCGGCAGATTTGGGGAGGGTCTTGTGTGGCCAGACAGCGGCTACCCCTCCTTCTGTCCCTTCTCTGCACAGGCCTCTGTCCTGGAGCCCAGTCTAAGACCACGCCCGGCACCCGCCTAGAGGGGGCCTGTGTCTCCCCTGCAGGTCCCACTGGCTCCAAGTGCAGTGCCCAGCAGAGTCGCTGAGAACCTGAGGGCCGGGGCTCCCTTCCTGGCCCCTCCAGGCTGATCGCAAGGGGGGATCTCTATTCCTGCGTGGGGTGGTGTGTTTTCCGCTGGGTACAGCGAGGCCTGGGAAGGGAGCTGGAGCCCATTGCCTGGCTCTGCCCTGCTGTGGCCGCGTGGCCGTGGACAAGCGCAGGTGCGTGGCTCACTTTCCGTGTCGGCTGAGCACCCGGCAGGAGACCGCCTGGGGCCCAGGAGACAGCGGTGAGCCGACTGCTCAGTCTGTGGAGGAGAAAACCAGGAAGCAGGAAGGTGGGGAGCCATTCCAGGGTGGCAGAGACCCGAGCGGTGCTGCAGAAGGAAGGGTGAGCATCGGCGGACCCTGCGCAGAGCTGGAAGCGATGGGTGCGGGCAGAGATCAGTAGGTGCAGGGCTGCGGCGGGGGAGCGGCACTGGTGCTGCGGCGGGGAGGAGCCGGCACTGGTGCTGAGGGCGGGGTCCGAGGGCCGAGCCCAGGACACGCCAGCGGCCGAAGGCGCCAGCACACGGACCATGCAAGCCCCAGGGAATGCAGGAAAGGGCTTTTATCGGTTTTGTTGCTTTTTAAATTCTGAAGGCATTGAGGCGCTCCTGAAAGCTCCCACTAGACGAGTGACATGGCCCCATTCACCCGGATGCTGGGGAGCCGCAGACGTCGGGCTGGGGTGGGCTTAGGGCCCCAGGGTCTCAGCCTGATTCCTTCCTGGGTGTGATGCTGCGACACCGGCCGCTGTGACGGCCAGAGCACCTGACCCGTGCGCGCTGTCCAGGAAGCCTGCCCCGTCCCTGTGACTCCGGCGGGACCCCGTGCACCGGGCTGTCTCCGAGACCTCGGAGCAGGCCTCCCGGGATCAAAAATCAGGGGTGGTTTGTGGTTCTTTTGGGCATTGCTAGGGGCGCAAAGTGTGGTGTAGCCCAGAGACCTCCTTTCCCTCCGCCCTGCCCTGTACCCCAGAGGGCTGGCCCCCAGGGGCTGCATCATGTGCCCTGAGTCTCAGCTCCAGCCGGGCTGAGCCCACCAGGCTCCCAGCCGTGGCCCCGCTCCCCAGCAAGGACAGACTCGCCCATCACCTCCGGAGGGGAAGGCCCTGGCACCCGACTGTCGCTGGACTCTGGCTGTGTCAGCCCCCTTCTGTGGACCCCGAACTCTGTCCACAACCCATGCCTCCTTCGTACAGTCCTCTCCAGCCAGACCCCGTGGAGGGGGCCGCCTCCTTTCTGCTGGCACCCAGACCGACACAACGGGCGGTCATCTTCTTGCCCGACATCACCGTCGTACAAGGCCCGGCACGTGACGCGTGATCACGCGGGGGCTTCAGTCGTCCGCTCGCGGCGGTCATTCACTGGGCGTGAGCGTCCACTGCCTGCGGCACTTAGTTATTATGCCTGCAGGCCACGAAGTCGGGCAGGATTCTGAGCAAGGACTCCAAAGCAAGCCCTACTGGATTCTTTATTCTCTTTTAAATGAGCTGTAGGCATTGATCATGTGAGCTATTAGGAAAAACAGAAAAGTTCAAACGCTCTGCAGCGGCCGCTGGAAGCCTGAAATCGTTGCTGGAAGAAGTGAACCAGAGGTCGCAGCTGAGAGTTACTAATTTTAATGTCAAGCGCGTTGTTATCTATCCAGTTTCTTAATGGAAAAATAATGCACAATGACCTTTAAAAGTTAACACAAGGGGGAGAAGATAGCTATAGAGATGGACTTATTTTTTTAAGTTTTAATAAATCACTCTTTGCCCGGAGCTCAAGGGTTTTGGACGACAGAGGCCTGATGCCACCTTATCTTGTTTTCATTTTTCGTGGGGCTGCCTCTTACGTCCCAGCCCCCAGGTGGGCATCCAGTACCTGGGTAGAGGTCCCGAACACTTTCTCTCAAAAAATTCCATTTCCTCTTTGTTACATTTCTCAATTATGAAAGATTATAAAATAAGAGATGATCAATTTGTTTTTTAAAAAATTTTGTAAGTTTTTATTTAAATTCCGGTACAACACAGTGACTCAACGCTTCCTACCGTCACGCAGTGCTCGTGACAGCGGGGGCCTCCCTGCGTTCCCACCACCTCGTTCACCCACCTCCCTGCCCCCTCCCAACAAATGATCTTTTTAAAAATCAAATTTTACAAACTTGGTGAACTTAGGAACAAAAGTCAGAGATAGTGACTATTAAAAATATATGTCATTTCTTTCAGATATCTTAGTGCACATGAATTATTATTTTTGGGTGTGCATGTCTATAACGACAGGGTCACTCCTCTTCTACATGCCTGCTTTCATCGGAGCGCCGTATGGGGGTGAGTCCGTGAGACAGGAAGGTTGTGAAATCTGCGGCTTGGGTCACAGAGCCCGGCGTGGACTCCTGGGGGGGCCGTCCGACTGCAGAGACCCCTTTCTGGCCACAACCACGCGCTGCTTATCCCAGGTTGCCGCGCCCCCAAGCGGTGTGGTCTCGCTGTCACTCGTGCCCTGGACTTGGTGTTTAACCTCACTGTAGAACGTAAGTAGCTTTGTATGTCTGAGTCTTAGATTACGTTCTGATGGCGTCATAATGTCCCTTGTCCGGGTGACCATTCAGTCTTCTGTAAGTGGACACGTAAGTTGTTCCAACATTTTCCTTTTTACACTCAGGGTCACCGTGATTTCCCTGCTTCATGGGAACTTGTGATGGTGGGTTTTTTTGGTAGATATCAAGAGAAAATCTGCCTATAGAAGGACATACACACTCGGTTTCATTAGATATGGACACAGTCACTTTGAACTCCCCAAAAAAAGTCAATGGAAAAGGCTATTTCCCCACATCCTCGCTGAGTCAGATATTACAGGGTTTTTGCTGGTTTGCTTGTTTGTTTGTTTTAAATCTTTGCCAATCTGATGAGGGCAATGGTGGCTAGTGTGGGTCTTACATGCATTTCCTTGGTTATTAGTGAGGGCAAGTATCTCTTCAGATACCTAGTGATCATTTGCATGGCTTTCTCTGGGGATTACTTGTCCTTATTACTTTTTATACTGACTTTTTAATTTTATTATTTTGTAATAATTTTTTCATAATGACTTAATTCTGAAATAATTTAATTTTATTATTTTGTATTTTTTTGTAAGATATGAAGGATATTGCTGTAAAAGTATGTAGCCAACGAAGTCAATGTTCATAAGTCAACAGAAATTATAGAGTTGAATGAATATGTAAAAAAAATATAATGACATAGATAACATTCGTCTTTGTAAATTAAGACACCACGTTCATGACTCCTTCCAGAAACGATGGACAAGCGCACTTCAACAAACGCGAGCGCTGAGAATAATCAGGAACTGCAGGGGGGCTGCCGAGGAGGCCGGGGAGGGCACGGGGTGCGCATGGGGGCCCTCCGCCTGCCAGAGCCACCACCACTGAAAGCTTTACCTCTAGAGGCAACACGATACCAGTTGAATCACCCACAGATTTTCTGGTTTGCTATTGTTGAAGTTTAACACATTAGTAAACATAATCTAAGATGTATGTGGGAATACGAAGGCCTCAGACGGCGAAGGAAAAGGAGTGGGAGAGTGCGACTCTCTGTGTTTCATTGCTTCTTTTCCATGAGCTTTGCTGCTGGAGTGAAGGAGGCGTTGGGGCCCACAGGCCAGAGTGCAGTCCGGGCACGAGCTGCCGTGCACCAGGGACACCTGATCTACGGCAGAGGGAAGTGCGCACACGGGGGTGCACCTGCTTCTCCCAATCAGAAAAATGAGCGTTTCCTGATTTCCTATGAAACAAAGTATCACTCCAGGGGGATTATCATTTAGGACAAGAATGCGGGAAACACAGGAAACTGTAAAGGACCATGACACGCTTGCCAGGAGCAGCTGCACGTGGGCTGACCCCTCAGCAGGAGCGGAGCCGTCGGACGGACCCCACACAACCCCGTCACAAAGAGGATAAAACAGATACCTTGTGAGAAAAAGGAAGAGAGAGAGCTCATCACAAGTAGCCTTCATGAAAAGAAACATGGGAGGGAGTCCTCCAGGCAGGAGGGATATGATCCTGCCGGAAATGGAAAAATGCCGTGGGAACCAGGGAAAATCAGGAAACCTGACCAATGAGAGGAAACCGCAAATCCACGGCGGGCATGTGAACTGAGGGTCGTCACAGGTACAATATTCCTATTGTCTTGTGCATTTCCAGTGTACTGAATTCAAGTTTCCATTTAATTTTTAAGAATTGAAAGGCCTACCAACTAGCCCTCAGAAGCAGGTGGGAGGTGAACAGATGAGGGAAACCAGAGGGGGAGACAAACCATACCAGACCCGTAATCACAGGAAACGGACTGAGGGCTGCTGGGGGGCGAAGGCGTCCCTGGGGGATGGGCATTAAGGAGGGCACACGATGTGATGAGCACTGGGTGTTCTATACTCCTGATGAATCACTGGACTCTACCTCTGAACTAATACTGTATCATATGTGGATTAAATTGAATTTTATTTTTTTAAAAGATTTTATTTATTTGACAGAGAGAAACACAGCCAGAGAGGGAACACAAGCAGAGGGAGTGAGAGAGGGAGAAGCAGGCTTCCCCCCGAGCAGGGAGCCCGATGTGGGACTCGATCCCAAGTCTCCGGGATCATGACCTGAGCCGAAGGCAGTCGCTTAACCAACTGAGCCACCCAGGCGCCCCTAAATTGTATTTTATTTTATTTTATTTTATTTTTTTTTTTTATTTTATTTTTTTTTTTATTGTTACTAAATTTTTTTTTCCAGTGTTTCAAGATTCATTCCCCATTCCCCACACCCAGTGCTCCCCGCTTTAGGTGTCCCCAGTACCCACCACCAGGCTCTCCCATCCCTCCACCCCCCTCCCTCCAAGTCCCTCAGTTTGTTTCTGTGTTCAAAATCTCTGTTGTTTCGT
>PITA01025668.1:0-16512 GCA_004023965.1 Spilogale gracilis
ACCACCATCACCATCATCACCATCACCACCATCATCATCACCATCATCATCACTGAGTCCTTGCATGTGCTAGGCCCTGTGCTTAGTACTTAGCATGTAGTATCTCATTTCATCTTAAAGATAAACCAGTTACCACATCTCCCGCCTCCCCTCCCCTCCAGCAACCAACCTTCAGTTTCTTTCCTAGAGTTAAGAGTCTCTTATGGTTTGTCTCTCTCTCTCTGTTTTTATCTTATTTTATTTTTCTCCCTTTCCCCTATATTCATCTGTTTTATTTCTTAAATTCCACATATGAGTGAAATCATGTGGTATTTGCTTTACTCTGAATGACTTATTTCTTTTAGCATAATACCCTCTAGAAGTCCTAGCCTCAGCAAATAAAAGGCATCCAAATTGGCAAAGAAGTCAAACTTCCACTCTTTACATATGACATGATAGTCTATGTAGAAAACCCCAAATATTCCAACCCTAAATTTCTAGAACTCATGGGTATTTTTCTAAAAATATTCAAATACATTATAAACATAGAGGAATAATTTTTTCGCAGGAGTAGAATCAGGTCATACATAATTATGCAACTTTTGTTTTCACTTAAAAATACATCTGGTATGTCTTATGTATTTCATTAGTCAGTTAACAAGGTTGTCTCTAGTTTTTAGCAATTATAAGAATTCTACCACAGAAATCCTTGCACAGTTGCCTTTGCCTTTCTCATGTCAGTATCCCTGAAGGAAGCAGTCTTAGAGGTAGATTTGCAGTTATTCGATGTGCATTTTAAATTTGGCAAGTATCACCATGCAAGAAAGTATCTCAAATCTGCAGTGCCCCCTAAAGTGTGTTGAGGTTCATGGTTGTCCACAGGTCCAAGAGTATTATCTATCTTTTTAGGCTTTGACCTTCTGGAGGGTGCTTTTATTTTATGTATTTAATTAGTAATGGAAATAATAATCTCTATCTATTTATTGGCTACTTGAAGTTTTTAGCAATTCATACATTTCCCACACTTTTCTGTTGGGTATTTTCCAGCATCTATAGATTAAGGTTGCTAGCTTCATCTGTCAATGAGTTTCGATCTAGAGATTTAATCTAGAGATCTGATTTCTTTATAATTTCTGCCATTTCTTTAATAATTTCTGCTCATTTATGAATCTGTTAGAATTCCTTAGAAGTAGGAACTTGTATTCACTTTTTGTCTCCCTCAGTCCCAGTGTCCTGCCCCGTCCTCACCCTCAGGGTGCCTGGGGCCCAGGCCTTCCCTGGGGATGTGGTGGAGCTTCGCTGTGAGGCCCGGAGGGGCTCTCCCCCGATCCTGTACCGGTTTTATCACGAGGACGTCACCCTGGGGAGCAGCTCGGCCCCCTCTGGAGGAGGAGCGTCCTTCAACCTCTCTCTGACCGCAGAACATTCAGGAAACTACTCCTGTGAGGCCGACAATGGCCTGGGGGCCCAGCGCAGTGAGGTGGTGATGCTCTCCATTTCAGGCAGGTTTCCTGTGCCCGGGCCACAGATGTGTACAGCTGTCTCCCCCGAGGATATATTGATAGTCCTCGTGTTGTGCGAGCAGAGCACAGCTGCTCAGGGGACACAAAGCTGAGAGTTCTTTACCTGGTCCTTTTCTGGAGTGTTTCTGAAGGGAGGGTACTTGAGTGGGAGCAGGGGGCCGAGGAGGACCACTGACTCTGACGCTCACTGGTGGGCCCCACCTGTCCCAGGCCTCTAGCCTTGCCTCGGCCGCAGACCTGAGCTTCCTCCCGGAGAGCAGAGGCATTTCCTGGGCTGCTGCCTGGCCTCCCAGTCGTGCCTGGACTCTTCCTCCCTCCCAGGCCACGCATCAGCTGCAGGGGCAGAGCAGCGTGAGACCACGAGCCTCTCCCTCCAGCTCATGCGCGGGGTCTCTCCTCCAGGGCTGATAGGGAGCAGAAGTGGCCCTGTTGCCACAGGCGTGGCTGGGGGCCTGCTCAGCATGGTGGGCCTCGCGGTCCTGGCTCTGCTGTTGTATTGCCGTCTCCCCAGGAGAGCAGGTGGGTAACCTTCGCTTGAGTCCCTGCCCTTCCTGTGCCCTCCCCTTGTGCTCATGCTGCCTTTGTAAGCTCCCCTGAGCTCTCAGCAGCCCCTCCCCCTGCCGCAGTCCCAGTCCCCACCGTCCCCGCCTGCTCCCCCAGAATTCATCTTTACAAACACAGAGTTGCTAAAACAGCTCTAATGCACAGAAGATGCCTCGATGAGACACTTTATCCAACGTCATAAACCTCAGTGTGTCTCCCTCTCCACCCTTCCTCCCAGGGAATGGGAGGAAGAAGAGAAAGACCGAGAAATAGGAGTGAGAACAGAAACCCAGTGCAATTCGATGACTTGCTGGTTGTTTAATAAGCAGTATTTCCACAGCTGGTCAGACCTGTCTCCCACCTGCAGCTAAGGACCATTGCTCTTGGCGAAATCCTCTTTCGTTCCATCAGCCACCTCCCTTGGGCATAGCAGAGCTGGATCCGCATAGTGCCGGTGACCCGCCCCAGGTTCTTGTGAGCCTCCAAGCACCTGTGCCCTTGGGAAGGCCTCCTTCTCCTTGGCTCCAATAACCCTCTGCTTTCTTTTGCAGGAGGAAGGCCAACCTCTGACCCCTCCAGGTAAGACCTGGGCTGTGTCATGTGTGGTTAATGAGATGCCCACAGAGGATAACAATGAACCAAGTCTGGTCACTGCTGAGGACACAGATGGGTTGTGCAACCTTCCCTGGGTGTATGTCAAGTTTCCAGGACCTTCTCACTACAGCCTTAGCTATATATGCCTTCTTGCATCAAGAGGTTTATTTTGTTATTACTTAGTGACGTACGTTGTCTACCACTGTTGCCTTAGTGGTCTGAGTGACCACTACAAGACTAGTCTCAGCTTGACCAGCCTGCAAAGCTCTGCACATGACCAACCTGATACCTGCTCTGGGGACATCCAAAGAGACAGAGTCACATGGCTGGCCACCCAGTGGCACTGCTCTGCCCAACGGGGGTGGTGCCTGTGAAGAGGGGCTGCCATCTTGGATCCCAGAGCCAACCTTGGGAGCCACACCATGGCTCATAATCCACCTCTGGGCAAGCCCATGGCCATGGCATCCAGACCATGCAGATTTCCCCTGGGCCCTCATCATGACTGATTCTGTAAGATCCTGGTCTCTAAGAGTTGGAATCCTAGCTCTTGCGCCTCTTGGAACCATCCCCTTCTCCATCTATAAAAGAATAAGCTTCATATCATTATGAGCATTAGCACAGCGCCTGCTATGTACCAGGTGTCCATGAAGTCCGGAAACATCGTGATCTATAACGTGATCGTTCCTAATAGCAGACCATCAGGATGGGCCCGTCTCTGCGTCCAGGCCTGGCACCCACCCGGTGCGATAGGGACCTGACAGCAGGCAGTGATGATTGCAGCTGGCTGTTTCTGTCTCACAGGACTCCTTCAGACTTGGCCTCCCAAGATCCCACCTACTACAATGTCCCAGGCTGGATAGATCTGCAACCGGTGTACAGCAATGGTGAGGACCAAGGGCTCCCCAGCTGGCAGGGGCCTCAGGGTTGGTCTGGGCAGGGTGGGGCTGGGGAGGACCACGGGGCTGCGCAGAGGACAGGCTCGGGCAAGAGGCAGGGACCTCACAGCTCTCTCAAACTTTCTTCCTAGTAAACCCTGCAGGAGGAGAAGTGGTGTACTCAGAAGTGCGGATTCAGGAGGCCAGTAGACATGCAGGTAAGCCCCGTGGACTCTTGGCGTTGGTGGCATGGGCGGCACAAGGCGTGGCCTCCGTCCCTTCTGCAGGTCTGGGCCAACTGGACACAGAGCCGTCCTCATGCAGAGTCACTGCCTTTCTTCACTTGCGCCCACCTGCCCTGCTGGGGTCCCCCGCCCCACCGTGCGGGCCGCGCTCTCCATTCCCCGCCATCGGCCTCAGGACACACCTGCTCTGCCGGGGCTTCAGCATTCCCTGCGGTCACGGGACACGGGCTAGCATTGCCGTCCTCCCTCCATCAGCTTTCTAGAGCTGCCATGACGAACATCACTGACCCATTAGCTTGTTGTGCTTGAGCCCAGGTCTCCCCGGGCTCACACGGAAGGGCTGCCTGGGCTGCTCTCCTTTCTGGAGACTCAGGGGGAGAAAGTACTTCCTTGCCCTTTCCAGCTTCTCAGGGATACCCCTCCCCACAGCCTGTGGCCCTTTTCTCCATCTTCAAAGGTCACTCTGATCAGTCCTCCAAAGCCAGGTGTCCCTCTGAGCACAGCTGGGAAAGTTCCCCCCAAAATCTCTCCTGGATAACCCAGGATAATCTCCCATTGCAAGGTGCTTAATCTTAATCACATCTGCAAAGTCCCTTCTTGGGAAGTCAGACAGTCACGGGTTCCAGGGACTGGGACACGACGTCTCGGGGGCATGATGCTGTCTCCCAGCGCAACCCACAGGATTGAGCAGGCACACGTGGGCATGGCATTCCAGCAGCTCAAGGAGGACTCACTGCTGGGGGCTGGCTCTGCCCATCCTGCCCAGCCTGGGTTCATGGTGGGTGCCCAGCCATGAACAGCCCCAGCCTGGCTCCCTCCTGCGCAGAGGGGATGGGCCTGTGGGGCAGACTCCCTTCCACCTGTGCTCTGTGACGACTGCTGTGCTATTCTAGCCATCCTGCTTTCCTCTCCGATTGTCTGATCCTCTCGCATAAGTGAAACCAGCTGCGTTTGTGCTCATGTGTGGCTCCACGGCTCACCTGTCACACACACCTGTCACCTCCTTGGAGGTGAGCATTGTCATAAATGAGAGCACCAAGGCCGAGGACCTTGAGTCAGTGGCCTGAAGTCACAGAGCCTAGGTGGTCCCGCAGGAGAGAGCAGGAGAGAGCCACGTGCCGGATGTCCCATTCCGCTCCAGATTTAGAACAGTATATAAGTTAATAACAACACCTAGTGCCCGCCGGCGTGTGTTAAGATCCTGTGTGCCAAGCACAGTTCCAGGTGCAGTAAGTAACTATGCTACCTGGGCTTCCGTACTTAATGTATTTATTCATAGCACCCGGCACAGGTGACAGACACTGGAAAATACGCACGCACACACACTCATCGATTCACAGGAACCCCAGAGGGGCGAGGTTATTACTCCCACTGTATGGATGAGACCACCAGGCAGGAGAGAGGGCAGGGACCTGCCTGGGGCCACACAGGTGACCCGCAGTCCACGCAAGGAGGCTGAGCTCCCAGCACTAACAGGGGAAGAGGTGGATGCCTGCGGAGCCGGGAGTGATGCTGAGGAGGGGCTGGGCCCTGCCGGAGGCTGCGGTCTCAGGACAGGGCGCTGGCGGCACAGGGAGCCTGCCCTCTCGGGGAGGGGACCCGAGATGGGACGGGGACAGTGGGGATGTGGGGCTGGGCATCTTGGTGATCTGAGCACTGCTCTTCTCCCCACAGCGGCTTCGAACTCCACATTCAGGTTCCTCCACAACTGTCTGCCCTTCCGTGGCCCGGCCACCAGCCAGCAGCCTCGCAGACCCCAGAGCGCCTCGGTCATCTACTCCCAGGTGAAGGTGGCGTCCCGCCCAGCCTCTGTGACTCCGCGAAGCTGAGTCCACACGCCGCAGCCTGTGCAAGTGGAAAGATCTGGATGGCTCCAGGCCCCATCCCGTGGCCCTGCCGTCAGTGTGGCGGGACTATGGGCCACAGCACACCGTGTTTCCCAAGTGGCAACCCAGAGCTCATGGGGGTTTTGTCCAGTGACGTGTGGCTTCCACCCAGGGCCATCTTGTCCCCTGGCTTCCTCAGCGGGCTTCAGCCAGGGGTCCCTGTTCGGAGCCCATTCTCACATACAGGCTGACCTCTCCCCACTGGGGCCTGCTCCTGGACCTCGTCCGCAGACACCTGCCCTCCAAAGACACCTGTTCTCCCCATGAACACCTGCCCCCTCCACAGACACCTGTGCCCTGTGGACACTTGTCCCCTCATGGGCACCCCCCGCGGACACCTGCCCCCCATGCTGGCTCTCCCCCTCAGTGGTCATCAGCCTGCAACACTTGGCCAAGTGGGACAAGCCGTGGCCCTGGGACCAGGCGCGGGGGGGCTGCGGACCTCCTCACCATGGGGCTGCTCTCCGTGCCCGTATCTGCCTCCGACACTAAGGTCAGCCCTGACACGAGGACAGCTTCTCCCCTGCACAGGGACCAACGCCGCCACCGAGCTAGTGGGTCACTGAGCCTTCCCGTGCGCCCTCTGGTGTGGCACAGGGACATCTCTGCTGCCCCTAGGAGGAGACACGCACTCCAGGCGGGGGACGTTCTCACAGAGCTGCCTCCAAATGTCCTGAAGACAGAAAAGGGCAGCGAGAGCCAGGGCTGGAGGAGACTGACGGCCTAGTGGCATCGGGATCGGATTTTGGGGCAAGAAGAAGCCACGGGAGAAATTTTGGAGACAGAGAAAGCAGAATATGAACTACATAGTAGTAATACTATTGAATCCATTGTCTGATATTACTTCAAGAATATTTTTGAAAATATTTGAAATACCTTGAAGTGATTCAGTGGAAGTTTTTAAGTGTGTGTGTTTTTGTGTGTGTTAGTGTGCATTTCTAAGTGTGTGTGGGGGGGAGGGGTCTGGTGTTCGGCCTCTGTGCAGCCTCCTGGGAGCCTTCCTGGACAGACAGCTTTGGTCCCTGCGCACTCTGACACGGGTCAGAAGGGTGACTGAGTCAGAGGCCCTCTCCACGCCATTACCCTCCCCAGATGCCGTCATCTGAACTCTCCGGCAGTCAGAGGGTTCACTCCTTTGGGGTTCCCACTAGCTTGCCAGCTCGATTTCTCTCCCTACAGTGGAGTTAATACATTCTAAAATTGATAAATCAAGAATTCACGTATATTATCCTGGCTCTTACGTTTGTGAGTCGATAGGCAGACGACCAAAAACAGACGTTGCTCGTCGCAGGGGCAGACCTCGAGGAACAAGGAGGAGAGACTTCTCTTGCGTTCTCTGCTGTGACGTACTGTTCGAATTTTTAAGCACAGCACGTGTCCTTGGCAGGAGAGCGTGTGTCTGTGGAGGCCATCGGGGGGGTTGTCGCTGCACAGGAAGCAGTCAAGGTGAAGCTGACCACTAGTGACCGCTGGGTGCCGCTGGGCCCCTGGGCTTGCGCCAGGCCTGGGAGAAGAGTAGGCAGGAACAAGCTGGGGTGGGGGGTGCCTCCTGTCCCCTGGGGGCCGCTGCTGGAGACGGGAGGCGTGTGCTGCTCTTGGACACGGCAGCCCCAGGCTGCACAGGACTGAGCGCGCTGCCCGGAGAGCCCACACCGCATCAGCTCGGGAGATGCTGGTCGGAGGCAGGGCTGGCGGGAGGCAGGACCGGGCTGGGCCGGGCTGTGTGAGTAGGGGCAGACACGGGTAAGCAGAGGAAGTCCGCGGGGGATCCGACAGAGGCCCCAGGGCAGAGAAACCAGGGCATCAGGGTCAGACTCTGAGATCTGCCCCGTCCCAGCCTCGTGCCCCCCGGCCAGCTGCCTAAGGAGGCGCAGCTTGGTGCCCTCCCCTGTGGGGCTGGGGTAAGGACAGCACCTACCCCGGGCCCTTGCGGTGAAGACTAAAATTTAAACATTAAAAAAAATGTTTTCTCAGCTTGGTAGTTTCCCTTAAAGCTACACCCACACACATAACCGCAGCAGCCTGCAACACCCCCCCACACACCAGGGAGAGAAAAACACCATTTACACCAAAACCTGTGCATGGACTTTTTTAGCAAAGTTTGACGACAGTCTCTCCAAACTGGAAACACTGCAAATATCCCAAAACTGGTAAACGGGTCAGTCAAATGGACGGATTCCATGCACATTAAAACCTCTATTTTCTTTTTTGTTGTTGTTGTTTAAGATTTTATTTATTTATTTATTTGACAGAGAGAGAGATCACAAGCAGGCAGAGAGAGAGAGGGAGGAGGAAGCAGGCTCCCTGCTGAGCAGAGAGCCCGACACGGGCCTCGATCCAAGGACCCTGAGATCATGACCTGAGCCGAAGGCAGAGGCTTTAACCCAGGCGCCCAAAACCTTGATTTTCCAGTAGAGTAAAGGACGAAGTGTTGAGCAAAGGGATCTTCAGACAAAGCTGGTTGGGACAGTGGTGCCCAGGAGACACGCGGCAGTGCGCTGCCCCCACCGGCCAGCAGGTGGTGCTGCTGACACCTTTTTCATTCCAGAAAGATCCTTGGGTCCAGAGTCCTTTCCAACAAAGCATTTTAAGGGATTTCTGAATGTTTTTTGAAAACCTAAACCTAGCACAGCACAGCGCTTTTGTTGTGGTCAGTCCTGTCTTTCACACCTGAACTCTCTCTCCCCGGCGGGGAGCAGCTATGCCCAAGGCCTGGCCACAGCCTCCCCACCCCGTCCTCCCTCCGACACCTAGGCAGCTCCGCGGGCCGGCTGCCGGTGAGGTTTATGCCCAAACTCTCAGCTGCTGGTAACCTCAGGCTACATCTGCAGGTTGCACATTTTGTCACTCGCTGATTTCGTGCCCCTAGTCTGTGTCCCCAGATCAAAACCCAGTAAAATCCTGAAAGAGGCCCAGAAATAGGTGAGCACAGGGGAGCTAAGTCCAAGGTCAGGGCCAAGGGAGGTGGAGCGCCATGCTTAAGTGGGTGGTGAAAGCTTCCTTTAGGGAAAGGAGAGTAAGCCGGACCCTGTGGGGAAGGCTGGTGGGGCCACCAGACACGCTGCAGACTCCATCCACACTGGGGCTGGGGACCATGCTCGAGGTCACCAGCTACAAAAGGAAAGGGCTCTCCAGTTTCCGTCCTTCACACAAGGCCCTTGAGAGCTAGTAACCCTGTGGGATGGAGTGCACCGGCCACCAACACCAGGACGCACGTGGCCAGTGCGTGGGGCAGGCTGTCAGGGCCCCAGAGGCAGGCTCCAGCGCCAACCAGGTTTTCTAGAAGGGCCAGCAATAATTAGCACACGACAGATCCCCAGAGCAAGAATTTTCCACGATCAGTGCTAAATGAAAGTGAAGCAGCTTGATAAAAATGCACACCCAAGCAAGTATGTAAGTCGAAACTGCCCATTTCAAAGCCTGTCTCCAGGTCACTGA
The DNA here is from genome assembly GCA_004023965.1 of Spilogale gracilis. Lineage (NCBI taxonomy): Eukaryota > Metazoa > Chordata > Mammalia > Carnivora > Mephitidae > Spilogale > Spilogale gracilis. Next base: position 9,084 of record PITA01025668.1, read on the forward strand.
GCCCCTGACAGATGCAGACAGTGTCCCTCTCACCTGTAACCCCAGGCCCTTGTCACCCAGACCACCTCCGCCCATCCTGGAGACAGGCTACTTGCTAAAGACAAACCAAAAACTGATACGAAAGCACTAAGACCTAATCATCCAATCCAGCCCTGTGGATTTGGAGGCCACCAGCGTCACAGCCCTCGGCACTGCTGGGGATGCTGATGGGAGGGTGACACCAGCTCGGACCCTCCAGGGTCCACCAGGGGGAGCCTCTCACGTAGAGCGACAATCATTTTCCCAAAGGCAGTATCGACCTCTTGACACTTTTTGTCGCTGTCTGAAGTCTCACAAGCTCCCCATTTGGAGGTAGAAGACTCACTACAGAACTCTAGAGTGATTTTCCATTGTATTCTTTGAGAAAAGCTGTTTTCACAGGACTGCCAACCTATGTAAAACAGTGACTTCTCTCAAACCAAAATCCCTCCAGACAAATGATAGGAAGTGGTCTCAGCCTGACAAATGAATTTGGGGCGCTTCGGTCCCTGGAGAACAGGCTCCTTCTGTCCCCCACAGTCAGACCGCTGCTCCAGTCCGGCCAGCTACACGTTATTGCAGAAGAGCCCTTGGCAACGCGAGGGGAAGTTGGGAAGAGGCTGGACTGGGCCATGATATCGCGCACCTGCCTCTGTGGGAACCTCAGCTCACCTCGGCGCACAGGGAGGATGATGCCATCCCCCTGCAGGTGCACCATCTACCCCCTGGGGCTGCTCCTTTCCGTCTGTGAGCACTCAGCAAGGGAAATCGCCCGTGTCAGCAGGAAAGGAGGGGTGTAACAGGACTCACTGTCAAAGCCCAGAAAGAGAGGGTGGGGTGGAGGCAGGAGGCTCTATGTTCCTCACCTTGGCCTCTCCTTGGTCTTCAGGCCAACCGTCCACATGGTGACAAGCTTGCCCCTCCGTGCCTCGCTTGGAGAAGCTGGGTCCGGAACCCTCCAGGGGGAACATGCATGGTTTCCTTCCAGCTAGGGGCAAGCGGGGTTCTGAGTTCAGAAGACAGCGTCCTCTCATGAAGTTTTGTCAGCCATGATGGTGGAAAGGGGATGTGGTTGTAACGGGTTAGAGTTCCGTTTAAGCAAGGCACACATCCATTTCTTTACCTCATTTTGGTTGGAGTGCCAGTGCCCAGGCTGAAGGTCTCCTTATAAGGAAGATGCCGGAGTGTGAGTTCAACCAGAGTGCTCTCCCCTTCGCCTCCCCCTGGGAGACCCCAGCCCTATTGACCCTAGGGCCAGCTTCTGATGGTGGCTGGGAGCCTGCGCCCATCCCTGCACCTGCCTCACCGGCGCCCTGACCATCTGTTCGGTTGCTGGTTAAATGCTTCTGTGGTGGGGTGCTTATCACCCCAAATATCAGACGAGAGAGTGTCTAGCCAAGCTAATCCTTAGCAGTGCCCTCCTGGAAACTTCCCCTAAAAGGCACATGATGCTTCTTCCCATAAATTGCTGGACATAGCTGGAGAGCCACCGTGTGGCAAAGATGGAACCGGGAGACGAGGGACACTTGCCTCCATCCCAAGAGGGCAGACTATCCAGGAGGAGAGATGCAGGTTTCAAGGCACCGCTCAGTGGGCATGCGGTTCCTCCTCATGCCACTGGGTGTCGCTGACGGTACGCGCCACGACCATGGGGCCAGGCTCTGGGGCTCTAGGCAACACAATTCAAGCTCATCTTCATTTAATGCTGCGGGTGATGTTATCCTGCTGGAACCGAACTGGTGATTTGGAATTTAATGGGACTCACGTGCGTTCACGGGTTTTGGTCCTCTGGTTACGATCTTGAGCCCATTTACTATAAACATCATCAACTATCAGTCATTTTCTTAACTTCAGCGTTGACTCCCTTTAAACCATCTACTCGTTCTTTGAGGACCTGCTAAATGGAAGAATGCAAGCTCTCACTAACCCAGGTCGTTCCTCTCCCACTTGAGCCCTTGCAGTGCAGGTTCGTCGTGATGCTGAGTAGCTTTGCCGTATTCTCCAAAGACAGTTGCATAAATACTATTAATACCTTCCTCCTACTCTGCAGCCAATGAAATCTGGTCAGACCTTGGCTAGCAGGAACTACCAGACCCCCTCATCCTTCCTGCACCCCCTCGAGGTGTAGCCCGGACCTAGATGTTCAGCTGCTTGGCCCCTGCCTAGGCGGCCCCCGTGGTCTCAGGGCCCCACCACAGACACCCCTACCAGCCTTCCCATCAGAGACCGCTGGCCTCAGAAGCCTGAGCCGCTGGAGCGGGTGTCACATGTGAGGCCAAGCACCTGGGCTCCCCCTCCCAGCTGGGCTCAGCCCGGCTCTGCAGCCTCAGCTCTGGACCTCCTGGGGCAGGGTCTGAAAGACCACCGAATGCTGGATGACAACTGGGAAGCTGGGGTTCCGTGGGGGTGCCCCTGTCCCCTAGCCTCTGACGTTAGGGTAGAAGGAGAGGTGCCCCAATCAGCTCACCTGGGCAACCGGTTCCTTCCCATAGTGCTCGTATACACAACAAGACACATGAAGGTACGGCTCAGAACTGAGAACAATTCCCAAACATCCCACTGTGGTTCCAAAATTCCTGTCACTGGTCACACGGTTGGTGCTCTGCCCAGACACCATTAAGCATCTCAAGCATGGGGAATTCTTGATTCTAAATGAACACAACTCTCAGCCCTATGGAAGCTTAGACACCCTGCTATGATTTTGCTCCAGTAAAAAAGAAATAAGTAAAGTTTGTAACTTCTGCAAAGCTCCTCATCCTCACCCAACAATTTCTCCCAGAAGGGTCTGCAAGAAGCCGTGTTGGCCAGCAGGCTGTTTTCTCCATTCTCTGCTCCTAGAGATAATAGCGATGTGTTCGTACCCCAGTGCCACGTAAAGATGAAATTGCACGCACTTATCAGAGGGGCACTGCCGTCAGCACGCGACAGTCAGCTCATAAACGGAGGCCACTGGTCTCATAGCTGTACAAACTACATCCTCCGGGATCAGAAGACCCACTTTTCTCCCTGAAAAAGTTGCATAAGCTCCACCCTTTCCCCTGTATATAACGTCGCCAGTGGGGAAAGGAAGCAGAGAAAGGGGCGGTTACGGAGGAATGGAGAACTGTTCTCCAGAGAGACCTCCTTCTCCCACTGCCTCTGTATCATGCATCTTAGATTTATTATATTCATCAAAATTCCTTTATATTCCTCTGTTTTTAATTTGGTTTTGAGATCCATGGGGCATCTTGGTGGCTCAGTTGGTGAAGGCTCTGACTTCAGCTCAGATCATGATCTCGGGGTCCTGGGATGGACGCCTATGTTGGGCTCCGTGCTGAGCGCGAGTCAGTCTGCTTCTTCCTCTCCCTTTGCCCCTCCCTCCACTCATGTCGTCTCTCTCTCTTCCCCAAATAAATAATAATAAAATCTTTTAAAAATAAAAAAAAGAAGCCGTGCATCAGATATATGTTTTGCATGTATTTTCTCTGGCTCCGTGCCTTCTCTTATCGTGATGTCCTTTATCGGCTTGAGTAAGTTATGTTCTATTCATAGTTCCCTGGGAATTGACATCATAGAGTTGAATTTCATCAGATGCTTTTCCTGGGCTTATTGAGATGATCAAGGGGGTAACACGCTGAGCTACTGCATGACTGTGAGTGCCCAGCCAACCCACCTTCCTGGCATAAACTCCGTCTGGTCAGAATGCAACATTCTTTTTATATATTGCTGGACCCAATTCGCTGATATTTGGATAAGGAAGTCTGTGTCGTGTTCATTGGAGATACTGGTCAGTTACCCTATTTTCTTGTTTTGTGTCTTTGTTTTGTATCTGAATGATGTTAGCCTGATACAATGAGTGAGAAAATGTTTTCTCTTCTATTTTCTCAAGGCGCTTTTGTGGAATTGGGGGTTATTCTTGCGTAGACTGGACTTCACCAAGGTAGCCGTGGGGGCCTGAAATTCTCTTTGTGTGAACATTTTAAACCATAGATTTAGCTCCTTTAACAGATATAGGGTTACTCAGATGATCTGTTCCTTCCTCTGTAAGCTTTGCTTCTCCGTGTCTTTCAAAGAACTTGTCTACATCACCAGCATCTTCAAATTTATTGATAGTTTGTGATGTTTCCTCAGTGTTACTTTGATGTGTGTTGTATCTGTAGTTATGTTCTCTCTATTCTTCTGAGTTGATAATTTGTGTCCTCTCTCCACTTTTCCTTATTGTTTAGCTGGATGTTGAATGGTTTTTATTATATTTTTAAAGAATCAGTATTTGATTTTGTGTTTTTACCTCAATTGTTTTTCTCTGCCTTTTATCTCACTGACTTTTGGACTTTTTTGTATTGTTTCCTTTATTCTGTTTCCTTTGGATCTAGTTTGCTCTTGTTTTTCTAACTTGTTAAAAGGTGGGAACTTAGATGATGGAGAACTTTCTTATTTTCTTAAATCAGCATGTAATACTTGACTATTTTAGTCACGTCCTAAAATTTTTAGTATTAAAATTAAAATTTAATTTTGTTGTGTTTTTATTGTTACTTGCTTCAAAAATACTCTTGAACTTCCTCAGTGATTTCTTCTCTGACCTCATAGGTCATCTTGAAGTGTGTTGTCTAATTTCCAGATATTTAGGGACTTTTCAAAAGAAGGCTTTGTATTTTTGACTTTTAACTTAATTGTGTCGTGGTCAGAAAATATTTCTGTAATGTTTCAGTATTTCAAAAATTATTATAGTTTATTTTATGGCTGAAAATACGGTCTATCTTGATGAGTATTTTTTTTGTGCCCTTAGAAGATCATGACCTCTGTTGCAATTGGGTGTCATGTCCTATAAATGTCACTTGGGTCAAAGATGCTGGCACGCCAACCAGATCTAACTGTTTGATTCATTTCTGGAAAAGAGGTATAAGATTCTCTAAGATAGTGCTGTTTTTGCTTTAAATAATCATGACATTTTTAAAAATTTAGGAGAAGAAAACAAAAATTATGTATAGTCTTTTGTATTTATTTACATTTTCCCCATTTCCAGTGTCTTTGGTTCTTCCTGCTGATCTGAGTTGTCCTCTTGAGTCATTTCCCCTGAGACTGATGCAGTTTCTGGGATTACTTGTGAAGATACATTGGCATCAAATTTCCCTCTTCTTGTTTATCTGAAAATGTCTTTAGCTCTTTGTTTTTGAAGGAGTTCTTGCAAATTTATTAGATTTCAAATGACTTTTCCCTTCAATACTTCAAATAATCATTCCAATGTCTTTATGTGTGTATAATTTCTGATGAAAAGTCAGGTGTTATCACTGATCCCTTGTAGGTACCATGTTATTTTCCCATGGCCGCTAACTACATCTTTACTCTGGTCTATAGCAGTTCAACTAGAATGTGACTAGGGCCATCTTCTTGGAGCTTCCTAGATTTGAAAATTAATGTTTTCCAGCAAGTTTTGGACAAGTTTGAATCTTTTTTTGTTATTTCTTACGATATATTTGCTGCCTTTTTTTCCTCTTTTTCTGGTATTCCAATTACACATATGTTGGATTTATTCCTACTGTGCCATGGGTCCTAGAGGTTCTGTTCCGTTTCTATTCAATGTTCATTCTCACTTTCATTTAAGATGAGCAATCTCCATTCATCTATCTTTCAGTTAATGAATTCTCTCTCTCGTCATACCTAATATGCTTATAAACAAATGGAACAAATATTTTTAATTTCAATTGTCGTACTTTTGAATTCCAGAATTTCCACCTTTATTCTTTTTTTTCACAATTTCTATTTTTCCATTGAGAAACTCTGTGTTTTCATTCATTGGTAGCATATTTTCCTCCCATTCTTTGAATATATTTATATCTTATTTAAAATTTTTGTCTGCTAAATCAAACATCTGAGCCCTTTTGAAAGCAGTTTTTATAAGATTGCATTTTTTTCACTGAATGTGTATGACATTTTACTGTTTCTTTGCATGCATTATATTTTTGGGAAAAGAGTCTAGTCATTGTAAATAATATATCATAACACTTCCGGATTCTGTCATGTTCTTATGAAGATGATTGCTCTTCTAATAGGCAGTTAATTTGCTTAAATTGAGACTGGACATGTCCCACCCATTCAGTATACAGCTGCCCAATATCTGCTCTTACGAATTCTCACTGCTGTTTCTTTAGCCTATAAGACTTACTTGAGTCTGCAGAATGGGCAGCCGGTGGGGATTTGAGCAGGGATAGCTTCGTGCCCTTCATGGTTTCCTTGCATCCAGGTATCCCCCTGTTTTTGCCAGTGTCTCTGCCAGATTTGGACTTTGTTCTTTAACATTTCAAGCCTGTGCGGCTCCAGCTTTTTACCCTCAAGCTGCACACCGTTAGGGGATAAACTCAGTAAACAAAACAAACAAACACACATAACACCGCACAGATCTGGTTCTGTCCACACTGGGTCTCTCTCTGCTCTACACGTTTTTCTCCAGGTCTCCCTCCCATGTGTGTACTTGACCTGCCAACCAGGAGTTTTAGAGACCTTATTTTCTGAATTTGGATCTCAACCCTCTAGATTCTTACACATCCAGATTTTTCCTTTAAACTTGGAAACCCTGAACTCTGGGGTCCCTTGTTCCTTTGGCCGGAAGGCTGTGCTTTCTCCCGGTGTTGTGTTCCCCAGCCAGAGCTCGGGGCTGGCAGTGCCTTTAGCTCCAGTCTCCCCTTCACATCTTTCACAACTTCTACATCCACCAGTCCATCCAAAGATCCTGGTCAGGGGCTCTCAAGAGGCAGAAGCCCAGCGAATGCAGGGAAATCTGCTGCGAACACACAAGGGGAAACTCCCCCCTGATGCCCCTGCCCTCTGGTGAGTGACCTCGTGAAGCAGGGACCTCCTCTCCTCACCCCAGCTTGGAGCCTTCTGTGTGCCCAGTTCTCGAAGCTGAGCTGAGGTAGGAGGAGGAGAGGAGCTAGTACCTGTGACTGCTGAGCAACCTGTCCTTTCTCCCAAACTCGAGCCCTCTGGGAAATGAAGTTCTGGACTAGGCGGGCCCCCTTTTAGATAGACTCGGCTTATGTTTGGATCTGTAGGGAACTAGCTGCAAGACCTTGGGCATCACTTAATCTTCCAAACTTCAGTCTCCTAATACCTTATCATCGCATCTGCCTATTTGGAACAGTGTCAAAGACTAAATGGAAGAAAAGCAATCAGCATACAGTCTGGCGCACAGTAATGCTCAAAAAACAGGATCTCCTCCTACAATTATGTTGAGGAGAAAGCTGAACGCACTGGACGGCGAAGTACGGTCTTACGTCAACCCCAGGTGCCATCTCGATGGGGACGCCGGCGTGGACAGTCTACATAGCATGTCACAGCTTCAGTTTTTCCGAAAATAAGAGTAATGTCACCTACCTCACGGAGGGTGCAAGGATAAAATGACACAATACATTTAAAAAAACCACTTAAAACAGTG
>PITA01025669.1:0-23965 GCA_004023965.1 Spilogale gracilis
CCCCCCCCCAGTTTTTGTGGAACTCAGTGTCTAGCACCCCAGCCACATTCCATTTATAGATGGCAGTTACCTTCCTGATGGCTTTATTGAGTACTTGAGTTTGAGAGCTTGAGCCAGACCTTGGAGAGCCTGTGTGCATATTGGAGGCTGGCTTCTGAATCACTTGAGGAACGTTTCCAAAATAAAAGTTGTCAGGCCCCATCCTGGAACACAACTTTGAGAGGCCCAGGGATGATGGGGACGTGGTGTCAGTATATTTTAAAAACAGGAAGTCTGAGGAACATTAGCCTACTTGACACTCCTTGAGACCAACTCTAATTTTATGGATAAAGGAACAGAGACCAGGAGGCATGAATTGACGTAGTCATCATCAAGTTTTCGTAGGTGGCAAAGTGCCATCTACAATTCATTTGTCTTCTGGCCTAGGCTGGGGCCCTTTCTCTCACCCTTTGTCCTTGAGAACTTGATGAGTACTTAACCCAGCCCTATATGGGATTCCAAGGCGCTCTCCCACTTCACATACTATGTTAGTTCTGGGGGTATTACTGTATTTAAATACACAGAGGCTCCAAGTGTATACACATTCTGTTCTTGATATTTGTATAAAAACTCAAGCAACTGACCACACTCTTCCTCTTCTTGGTGGAGAGAGGTCTTGTGTCTTAGACCCAAAAGCAGCAAGGTGCTGGTGAGCTACTCTGGCCACTTTGATTCAACCACCAAGTAGATAGATACCTGAGCACCTAGCCTGGGTGGGAAAATATACCAGCTATGGGCATCTTTTGGGCCACAAAACAGGCAGCTGTCTGCCTCTAGGAAGCTCTTAGCTTACTGCGTCTTTTGTGCATCCTCCAATGAGATGGGGAAGCCAGGAGGAGAGGCAGGGAGTGCTGGCTCAGTGGGAGGGCCTTCAGGGAGAAGATAGTGGCTCTGAGTCAGTCTGGAAAGACAGGCCAGACTTTAAGAGGTGAAATGGAATTTTGGAGGAAGGGGCGGTATGAGTAAAGGCAAACTATTTAATGGTGCCTTGCCTTTGGAACAAGGAGCATCACAGACTAATGGAAGAAACCCTGGAAAACTGAAGTATATTAGTTGGCAGCCAGTTCTGTGGTCACTTGGCAAATGACCAATACCGGCTATAGGGACTTGGATAAGTCCTTTTAACTTCTCAGCCTCAATTTCCTCATCTGTTCAAAAAATACATTATTTTAAGTCTGTTCTAGAAGAATTGTACATGTTAATTTGGTCATTCTGGACTTCTAAGTACTGGGTCTGTGTATACGTTGGGGCTGGTTATTTATTTATAACCTTTTGCACTTTCCCCACCTCCATTTCGATTGCCAGTAGTTGCATATGACTCTCTCTGCCAGCAGCTTCTCAGATGGCCTCAAGCACGGTTAGTTCCAGGCTGTATTTTGGTCTTCTTTGTCTTATAGCCCCGAGGTTATATTCTCTTTATTAGCTTGTTTTTGTGGCTCTTGCACTAGCCTTGAGTTCCCTCGGGGCAGTGCCTCATTCATAGTCATCCTCACCTCACAGGGCCCAGCACTGTGTCTGGCACCAAATGGACCCCTCAGCTGCCATAAGCTGAATGCACTCACCCCTTGCTACGCCTCCCGACTTCAGCATCTTAACATGTTTTGCTTAAATCCATCATGGATGTGGTTAAGGGGAAAGAGCCACAGAAAACAGTAGGTTAATGTGTGCCTTGCAGGAGCAGAACCCAGGCTTTTGGGTTAGGTTTAGCTCTGGGCCTGGGAAACCTCTAGCGTAAACAGCCCCCTGGCAGGAGAACATGGCCATCTAAGTTTTGTACAGGAATAGCACTGGATATTCAATTTTTGCATAGTGCTTGAATTTTGTTTTCTTAGACTTGGCTTGATAGAGTGTTTTTTCCTTGTCTTCACAGCCTGGTTGATGACCGTTGTGTTGTACAGCCAGAAGCCGGAGACCTTAATAATCCACCCAAGAAATTCAGAGGTAAGTCAGTGACCTTCTTGGAGTGGGTACCTCCCTCATTTGGAAATTCATCAGGTGTGTTGCTCTGTGTGCACCTGTCTGTGTGAGTGTGCCTGTGCACATGCATGTGTGTGTTTAATAAGCAATTGTAGGTTTATTTACTTACATTTTTTTAAAAGTATGATTTCAATTCCAAGCCTTGTGACTTTTTGAAAATGTATAAATAAGTTTAGTGTTGATATTGGAATGGCTTTTATTAGAGCCTTCATTTGTGTATTGCATGTGTGTTGATCAGTGCAGATTCAGCCTAAACCCTTACATCTGTGCAGCCATGTCCCTAAACAAATATAATTTATAGGTCTCGTCCCAAGGAACGTGTTATTGCAGCAGATCTCTCCGTGCCTTTGGGGGCTCTGGTATTCTCTGATGCTTCAGCCTGGGAGAAGATGTCGGTCATTGCACTTAGTTTTTGTTAAAACGCCTAGGCAGGATAGCCTTCCTACCAGTAGCTTCCCACTCCTGGCTTTCTTTTTAGGCCTCTTATATTTGGTATATTCCTCTGAAGGTTGCTTAGTTTATTCCAGAAGGTGATTAAAGTACAGTTGGAATATTAAGAGGATAAACGTTTTGCTTTTCTTCTTTCGTGGTTCATAGTTCTCAACTCCAGCTGCGTAGTAGAATTATCTGAGGGAGATTTAAAATTAAACTGATACCCTGGGCCCCACTCCAGACCAATCAAATGAATCCCTTGAGGTTGGAGCCTGGGCACTGGCATTTTTTAAAGCTTTCCAAGTGATTTTTTTTATATTGAGTTGGGGTTGAGAACCCATTGAACTAGTATTGGACTCATGGCCTTAGTCCCAGAGGGCTCAAACCTTGCTATTTTTAGGTTACATCATTTGAGTGATAAGTTCTTATTGTTAGTTGACTAGAAACTGTTCGACTCTTTTGGATGTAGGCTTAAAGGAATTGGAATAAAATAGAAGGTAGATGTTCAGGTGGAGAGAAGCCGTTTAGAAGATGTTTGGTGTTGAACTGCATTCTTTGGCATAAGACTATCAAGAGAATATTTTCACCTGGAAGGTGGTGAGGGGACTGTTGAAAAAGAAAATTGTTGCCATAAGTCTTGTGTGACAGGATCCGCAGCAGCTGTGGCCCCTGTTGCGTTTTCTTTCCAATCCTTCCTTCTTGGCTTTTTCCAAAATGGAATCCTCAATATAGCAGAAATGAAAGATCTGATCTAATAACTGTACTTCAAGCAGTTATTGATTCTCTCCACTGAATAATAAAATATGCCTCAGTTTATCTTCTTTTTTTTTTTTTTTTTAAGATTTTATTTATTTGACAGAGAGAAACACAGCCAGATAGGGAACACAAGCAGGGGGAGTGAGAGAGGGAGAAGCAGGCCTCCCGCCGAGCAGGCAGCCCGATGCGGGACTGGATCCCGGGTCTCCGGGATCATGACCTGGGCCGAAGGCAGTCGCCCAACCAACTGAGCCACCCAGGCACCCCCCAGTTTATCTTCTAACAGGACCAAAATCAGTAGCCTCTGTGCCAGGTGGTGTGCTAAGGGTTCTGCATACATTTTTAGCTCATGGATTTGTCTGTCCATGCTGGGAGGGGATTGAAGTTCTCAAAGGTTGAGGTTAAGTGTCTTGTCTGCGGTCATGAGCTGGTGATGGAGTAGGAGCTAGAGGTCTCAGGTTTGGCTAAATCACCTGGTGGACTTGGAAAAATACTGATGTTGAAGTTCCACCCTCAAGGATGGGTCATTTAATTTAGCATTGATGATTTCCTTTCTCCTCCTCCTCCTCCTCCTCCTCCTCCTCCTCCTCCTCCTCCTCTTCCTCCTCTTCTTCCTCTTCTTCCTGTTCCTCTTCTTCTTCCTCCTCCTCCTCTTTTTTAAGTTTCCCAGGTGATTCTCCTATATAGCCAAGGTTAAGCACTCCTGCTAATAGAGCCTGGGCTCTCAACTCCTGGCTTTATTACTTAGAGGTGAGCTGGGGGGAGTGTGGCCTTTGCAGCTGGAGCCAAGTGGAGGTGCTCATTGCTGGGGTACAGTGTGAGTTCTTACCCATTCTGTACACAGACTCACTAGCTGGGAAAGGTGTTCATGCCCTATACAAAGTGAACTAGTGGCTATTTGAATACGGGTTTAGAATGTTCAAAAAAATGGGACCATAGCCAGGGGAAGTCAGAAGATGTACATATTTTCCTGGTACTAGGGTCAAAGTGCCTGGTGCTTCAATAGATATCTGATGGCCAATTGAAGGGACCGTTTTGAGATAAAAGGAACAGTCTGATAGAGGCTGTTTGGAAAGAACCAAACTTTGTTTATGGCCTGGCCTGGTTCTACAGGTGGTCATATGATGGTGTCCTGATATATGTTGACTGCTTGTCCTCATAAATTAAAAATAAAGGTTTCTAGGTTGTGAGTTGCTTTGCACTTGTGAGAAGATCTGGTTCCAAACAAACTCTGCTGCAGGCTTTGCAAATGTAGGTCAGGACTGCCTGGATTCCTCGTGCTGCACCCGAGGCCCTCTGCACGCAGGTAAGAGGCCCAGGCAGAGGGCCGTGAAGATCTCTCTCTTGGAATCCAGGCAGTGAGGATTTAAACACTTTCCAAAGCGGCTCTTCAGTTCTAGTGTAGCATTCCTTGGAAAAAAAAAAAATTTTTTTTTTTTTTCTAAAATGAAGAAACCAATTTTTCTTTTGGAAGGGAGTATTGCCTTTCCAAATACAAGTATTTTGAAGTTGAGGTAATTTTGACATTTAGAAATTGTGCATAGGGCAGTTGGACAGTTTGGAGGCATTTCTAGTCCATTTCCTTGCCGTGCCATTACACCCTGGAGTTTCACCCAAACACATATGGAAAAGTGAGATGCTGGCAAGCAGCCAGCTAGGATGAGGGAGTCTTTATCTGAGCAATCAGCAGAGCTACATTTAGTCATTTGGATTTGTTGTTGCTTCTATTGTTTCCTTGCCAACTTATTTCCTGTATTGAGAACCATCATAACCTGTTCTTAAGTAAATGGAAACCAAAGGCCTATTTATGTAATGCTCCTTGTCGTTTCTGACTTGGGGTTTTTCATTTTGTGAGCTCTTCTTGAAACCTGTCCCTCTTGTGGTTAATAGCATAGGCCCTAGGATCAGGCTTTCTGGGTTCAGATGCAGGTTCTTAGCTGTGTGACCCTGGACAAATTGCTTGACCTCTGTGAAGCTTGGTTTTCTCATCTGTAAAATGAGAGATGATGTTAGTCGTTACCTCATAAGGTTACTGGGAAGATGGGATGTGTGTTTCAAATTCAGTACTGAGGGAACCTGGCCTTTGTTTCAGGGCTCAGTAAGCCTTAGTTCTGTCTTCATTCCCAGTACTTAGCACAGAGGCTCGTACTCCTAAGTGATGGCACAAGGGAATCCTGTACATGAATCCTTTAGTGATATGAGAATATTGCTGCTCCTTTTTGTGTCTAAATGCTTTTGTGGGTAGGGGTGTGCATAGGGACTCAAAGGACTAGATTTGAATCTCAGTGCTCCCATATACAAGCTAAGTGGCCTTGATGAATTTTTTCTGAGCTTGTTTCCTCACCTATAATATGGGTGGAAATAATTCCTTCCTTGTAAAGTTACTAGGATTGAAGATAATACCGCTAAAGAACCAAAGAGAGTATGTAGTTAGTATACAAGACCTGGTCAGTGACTGGTAGCTGTTATTTTCCCCACTGGATGTGAAAGAGTTAAAATCTTGAACATGTTTGCTTCTTTCTGACGGGTAAAAGTACATTTTACCAAGTGAATTGGGGTTTTTTTGGTGATGCTCTTGAGTGTATCTTTTGCTCAGACTTCATCAATAGGAAGGAAAGTTTTGGTGCACATCTGGTTCATTTAAGCCAAGTCTCCTTCATTGGCCACATGAATTTTGGACAGTGGCCCCTATGCCCTAGTTGATGAGAAGAGCAGTGATGTAGAATAATTCAGTCACTTTAGTCTTTTAGCAAAGGTGGTACCATTTGAAAGCACCAGTGTCCATGGCAGGTAAGACAGAATCTTTCTTCTCCCTGATTTGTTTTGGCTTTGCTCATACTCTTGAAAGAAGAAGGAAGACAGACCATCAGATTGAAACCGGCAATAGAAACTTTGTGGTTACGGAATTCTTTCTCTAGATGATGTTTTCCTCTTCCATCCTCACCCATCCCTTCCCCCTACTAAATATAATGGCATATTATATAAAGGAAAGAAGGAAATTAACTACCAGTCTTGTTTTGATTCCAGAACCTATACAGTTTTTTTTTTTAAAGATTTTATTTATTTATTGGACAGAGAGAAACACAGCCAGAGAGGGAACACAAGCAGGGGGAGTGAGAGAGGGAGAAGCAGGCTTCCTGCGGAGCAGGGAGCCTGATGTGGGACTCGATCCCGGGTCTCCAGGATCATGACCTGAGCCAAAGGCAGTCGCTTAACCAACTGAGCCACACAGGTGCCCCAGAACCTATACAGTTTTAAATGTGATTTCCAGGAGTGTTGGAGAAGAAACAAGGCTTGGGGCTTTTGGGAAATAAGATAGGCATTAGTGTTGAACATGCCATTTATTGTGTAATCTGCTTTTTCAGACTGGGGCAACTGTCAAGTCCTTACCCTCAAAACTTCATCTTCCCCAGTTCAAGAGGCCAATCTTGGCCCCAGGGTTTTTTTTGTTTTGTTTTGTTTTGTTTTGTTTTGTTTTGTTTTTTTGTTTTTTTAAATTACCTTGGACATATCAGTGTGAGCGAAGAGTGAGAAGTTTTTAACCTTGCAGGAACCCCTTAGTTTCAGAAGAAAAGTTGTTTGCAAGGTAACTCAGCTTAACCTAGGGAGAAGTTTGAGCAGGGAAAGGTGAAGAGAAAGGAAGCATTCTCAGATCATTCTATCATTTATATAAATTGGGGCAGAAGTCAGAGATCAGGCGGAGAGTGTGAATGTCCTAGGTAAGTATTTTCCTTGTCCCAAGTTTCTTTCTTCCCCCAATCAAGTTGCTTTAAGCAAAAGAACCCACTCAGCTAATGTGTTGTGAAAATGGGTGTTCAGTTCGGGGGACATTGAAGCCCTACTATGTCCCAGCTATTGGTCTTGCTGATGGGCAGGGTGGGGGGGACAAGATGAGTTATGCAGTCTGCCTTGCTTTCAGGAGTCTTAGGGTTTTATGGAGAAACAGACCCGCATTGTAAATAATAGTAGCCAACCCAAATAGAGCATTTACTTTCTGCTGAGCACGTCCCGTGAATTATCTCTTTTAATCCATGCAACCTCCCCATGAGATATAGCTACTGATGTTCCCACCGTGCAGATGAGGAAACAGGCACTTTGAGAAATTGAGTGACTTGCCCATAGTCCCTTGAATGTCACTTAGAATGATTATCATTCATTCCACAGACATTATCAGACCCCTCCTCTGTGCCTGCTCTTTATAGTGCCAGGAGGAAAGACACATTCTCAGGAAGGTCAGTGCCAGGGTACAGTTAACATCTTTGAAGAACTTGTTTAAAGTAAGTTGTTGTTCACACTGCAGCTGTTGATATGCAAGTAGAGGCAAAGCACATGAAGTATGTTTTTACAAAGTGTGAAGATTGCCCCTCTGCTCTATAGCTTGGTTGGGCGAAGTAGATGGTGATACTTCCCACATGCTCTGCAGCACCTCCTCAGCCCAGGGTGCCTGATCTCTTTTGGCTGATAAGGGTTGAGCATCTGGCCCAGTGTCTTTTGACATGTGAGTGTTAGAGTGAGACCAGAACCCTCTTCCAAAGGCTGGGCATAGTGCTTTTACTCTTCTGTGCCCCCTGGGCCCTTTCCCACACAACGCACAAGGGTTTCTTCAAGCTGTGACCCCTGTCACCTCCAGTCTCCAAATGAAAATGGGCCCAGTTACTACTTTTCTTCTGCTTCCTGCTGAAGCTCTTAACTTGCATTTAGGAAGAAAGCCAAATGGGAAGGCGAAAGCCCTGGATCCTTTCGACTTAATGCGTTTTTAACTACCACCAGAACATTCTGTGGGATATGCAGTGTGTTCCCAGCAACTGGAGTCCTCTTTGTAGTGGACATGAAGGTCTGGGCAAGTATAACCTGTCTCTGGGATCTCCAAGTTGACTGACTCCTGATTGCTCCGCAGGTGTCCCACTTAAAACAATGCCAGCCTGGGATCACAGTCTCAGGACAATACTGGGAAGAAGCATGTGTTGCTTGGTTATGACAAACTTGGACCTAAAGCCCTGTGCCCTTGTCACTTTTACTGTGATTTTCCTCAGTCCCAGAGTGCTTGCACTATGTTGGCCCACCTAGTAAGGGGCTTGTAGTCTTAGTTAGGATGGCTTGGTTGAGAAGAAGAAGCAAGCTCTTGCATCCCCCAGCACCTTTGAAAGGGGCCTTAAACAAGAGTGACATTTTTCATGGTTGGGGGGGATAAGAAGTATTTGAGTACCTACAGCCTGCTTACCCGATCATTGTCTTGCTTGTGTTTAGGTTCAGGTAGGCAGTGGTTCTAGGCCCTGTGGGAAAACTGCTAAGCCTGGAGAAGAGTACCATCTGACCTGAGAGCTGATGTCCAGCCCAGTGTCTGCTACCATGGGCTATGATACCTTGGGGGGGGGGGTCAGTCCATCTCTCCAGGCCTCACTTCCCCTATCTGTTAAGTGGATTCTAGGCAAAGTAACTTCCTAGATCTCTTCCAGCTTGAAGCTTTGTGACTAGTGCCAGAAACAGGCCAGTTAATGTTTCGTAAGAGAGCATTGATGTTCAGGAGTCTCCTGCTGTCCAGAAGTAGCTTTTTATTTCTTTGGGATTGCAGATCTTCCTGGTCAAGATAAGACAAATGGATGCAAACAGCCAGGCCTTAATCTGAGGCCAGACGGGGACACAGGCAGGTCTTGGGTTACAAAGGTCTCTGGACTAGGGGGACCATAACAAAGTCACTGGTTTAGCTTTCTTTCAAACCACCCTCCTTTGCTTCACATTGTTTTAATTTTTTTTCTTTTGGCAAAGCGTTGAAGGAATGAACCCATATCTTAGTTTTAAATACCCACATGCAAAGGGGAAGGCCTAACTTAAAATTTGTTTGTTCTTTTGATTCTAATCCGTGACAGGCCTCTCACAATGGGGGTAAAGGACTTCGTTTCTGCTTGTCTTGTTAAATAAGGCAAAAAAATCTGTCTGTTTCACGTGCTTGTTAAGGATACGCTTTGAGGCATATTGAAGGTTTTATGTGTGGTTGCGTGTGCGAGCTGCTGCTTTGTAGAAAGTCTCTTTTAACCTTTGTGTTCACAAAATCAATTCAAATTTAATAAAAAGATTAGTAGGTTTTCTTAATCATCATTTCAGATATACCAGCTTATCTCAATCTTGCACCAACAAACTCCGTTTCAGGGGAACAACACTGTAATTTAAATCCACTCCCCAGGCAACATAGAATGCTCACTGTGTGTCACACGTTCGCCTGGCTGACGCCTGCTGCTTGATTATGCTGCAGTTTCACCCACTGCCGCGTGTGGCCCTCACTGGATTTCTGCCTATGGGCTCGAAGCTTTGAGACACATCGCTGAAGGCTCTGGGCGTCCTACACTTACTTGGGTGCAGGAGAGCTTCTTCTTACTTTGTGAAGATCAGAGTCACTCATGGAAATTAGGCCCCTTGTTCTGTATTCCTTTTCCCATGATAATTCATTTGCTAATGGGGAACAGATTTCAGCTTGGATGCCTGAAAGCTTCCAGGGCAATGGGTAATTGTACCTTATCATCTCACTGCATCTCAGTATTGCTGTACGGCTCCTCCACTGGGACGGCGAGCGAGTGTAATGGGGTCACACTGTCACACTGTTCTATGGTTCTGCAGAAGAGAGAACACAGTGGTTGATTAAAGACTTTTTCTTTAGGCAGAGGCTTTTATAATCTTGTCTTGAGAACATTGATGATGATATGTGGTGAATCACTTGAGTTTAAGATACCTTTTTTGATGGATATGGAAATTAGGTTTAATCTCCTGGCATCCAGGAACAATTCTCTGTCAAAATTGGGATTGGGACACAGCCTGGGTTTCCACACGCACTGTCTTTTAGGCTAGGCAGCTCTCTTTGGGCCATAGACTTAAAAGTATTATATATTATTATTTTTTGCCTATTACCTTATGTGTTCTGTTTTCTGTAAATAGTAGTGAATATCTTATATAGCATATATGTGTTAATCTATTTAATTTGCTTTGTATGCATTGATCTGTTTAACCCTCATAATAACTCCGTAAGACAGCCATAGTTAACCTCCTTCTATAGATAAGGTATGTAAAGCACAAGATGTTGAATATTTTGTGCAGGGTTACGTAAGTAGAAATGGCAGAGCCAGGCTTTGAACCTAGGCAGTCTGATATCAGAAAACCTCCTGATAGCTACTGTAAACTGCTTTTAGAAGGGGACTGGTCTTCAAGTATTCCTTCATTAAATTGCTGATTTTCTTATTCCTTTTCCCCCTCTACTACCATCCAAAACAGTCCTTCTGAGATGCACTGACATGAGAGTGAATATACTAGAGGCATGAACTTGGAGGATGGCATTTACGCAGCTGTTTTCTATTTTTGTCTCCATAGCTAGATTTGGGGGCACCTGGAAGGGCCAGATCTTACCTGTATTCCCGGCCCAGTGCCTGATGCAATGTTGGTCCTTAGTTAGAAGCTGATTGGGAAGGAATTCATGTCTTTTCTGAGAAGGTTTTGCTGCTAGTGTTTCTGCTGGTGACCTTTTAAGTTGACAACTGACTTTTTAACTTGGATGCTGTTTTATTGTCTCTTTCCACATTACCTGAGTCTGGGACTTCTGAAAAGATTTTTTAGAGTTGACTTTCTTCTCCCTGGAACAGTAGACTGGCCTTACTTATTCCCTGAGAGTGCCTTCTCTTTGAGCCCCATTGTTGGATCTCTCTTCTCTCTGATGCCTCTCGTTTTGAGATTCCTTGTCTTCACTGCATTCATGATCATGAAAAACAAATCTTGGTTAGAGACCTTCCTCTTTGGTGCCTGGCCTCCTGGTAGGCCCATGGCATGCGTTTGCTCTCAGCCATTGGAACACCTTGAGGTATGGGTGGTGGTATTATTCCCACTTTACAGTTGGGCACCCTCAACCCAGAAAGGGTCATTCACCAAGCTAGGCTCAGAATTTGAACCCACAACTGGAGGGCTGGAGAGTTTCCAGTGAACTACTCAAGGAGAGGAATAGAGCTGCGCTGCTCAGGTAACATTTGGGGCCTCTCACCAAGTCCTGGGTTCCACATTTAAGGGGCATATTGCTTAGAGGGACTAAAACTCGAGGAGGGGTAACCAGGAGGATGGATTGCAAAATGATTTGTTCATGTTGCACCAACGGCAGTGGAGAGAACTTAAGATGTTTTAGGCCAGCTGGAGCATTTCTCACTTAAGTTCCTGCACTGGCCTCCTTGTTGGTTTCTGCATTTCCCTCTTTGCCTCCTTTGCGTGCCCCAGTGTGAGGCCCCTCTCTGAGCCACCCGTCAGCGCAGCCACAGGAATCAGTGCGGATCTGATGATGTCACTGGCCGGGAGGAGCCCCGGGCTGTTCCCTGGTTGTGCTTAGGACCCACGACATACTTCTAGAGTTCACAGGGCCCTGCGTGAGTCACTCTGCTTACCTCTCAGCCTCATCGGCAGTCCCACACCATGTCTTGTGCTCCTGCCAGACTGATTGATTTCTTCCTGACAGTCAGTGTGCTTGCTCCGCACTCTCGGCCTTTGCATGGCCTCTCTCTTTTTGCTGAAGTGATCTCCCCATCTCTGTCATTCCTCCTGGGACCCCTGGTCTCCCTGATGCCCACCCATCCTTCAAACCTCAGATATCCACCCTGGACTATCCTTGCCGACCCCTGTGTGCAGATAAGCTGTTTCTCCTTCTCAAAGTCTCTGAAAATGGACTACTTGGATTTGACTCTCAGCTCTGCATTTTGCTGGTCATGTGCCCCTTGGTCTCTCAATACCTCTGTTATCTCGGCTTGAAAATGGCCTCACAGGGTTTTTGTGATGATCAAAGGAGCTAATCTGTGTTAAGTACCTAAGGGAGCACCTGGCCCCTATTAACATGCTGTAAGACTGTTGTGCTGTTATGGCTGGTTTATGAGTTCACTCCTGCCCAACTGCAGTTAACTGTGAAGTCCAAAACCAGGCCTGTCTCCCCAAAGGCTTTGTACAGGTCCTGGATTATAGTAGACTTTTAGGTATTTGTAAAATGAATGAAAAGAGCCCTCTAAGGCATTGCATCTGAAAGGAATATGCATAGAACCCACCTGGGGATCTTGTTAAAAACACAGATTCCCATTCTGTTGGTCGGGGTGAGGCCTGAGATTCTGGCATTTCTGACAAGCTGCCATCCCCTTGTAAGGCTCGAAGGACCAGCTGTCAGTTTTCCCTTACTTTAGGGCTGTCGTATGGAAGATGGATGTCCCGCACCCAGAACAATAGAGAATTAGGGCCAGCAGATAAAAGTGACCAGAGGCAGAGTTTCAGATTTACGGAACTTGATTCTAAGTGCCAAGCTATTGCTCAGGGAAGAGGCCTGCTTCAGATAATTGAGTTTCCTCTCATTCAAAGGAGACTAACCATTTGTCAGGGATTGTGAAGAGGGAATTGCAGCTAGGGAACAGAGGTTAGGTAGATCATCCCATTTGACCATTAAGTGTATGTTTTCCCACCAAAGGACTCAGCTGTTTCTCCTGTTTTTGCTTCCTGCGGAAGCCTTGTGGTTGGGGGCATCGGGTCAGCAAACAGCTGAGGAGAGAACAAATACACACTCTAAATGAGAGCCTCACAGGGATCCAGGTGTGTTCAGCCTAATCAATAGAGAACTTGGCAAAGTAGTGGAAAAATGGAATCATTGACTACTTTGAAAAGATGAACGAATATAAAAAAACAAAAACCTGAGTCAAGTGCTGAATCTAGTTTTAATGAGTTATGTTAGGTATAGCGGGGAGTCCATGGAGCATAGTGGTTAGGAGGGTTGGCTCTGGAATCAGATGTGGAGTCCGGTCCCTGCCCTACTCCTTAATGAGCTGTGTGACCATGGGCAAATTACATAATCTCTCTAAACCTTGTTTCACCAGTTGGTAACTATGGTTAATAATAGTATGGAACTGATTGGATTGTCTTTGGATGAGGTAGTTCACAGTTAGCAACATGCTGAGCACAGGCTAAGCACCCAGTAGTAATTGAGTAGCTGTCATGAGTCAGTCTGAAATTAGCAGCTCTCAGGACATCTCTTAGGAAGACGGAACACAGCCCTTGCCATCTTGTATAACGCTGATGTCTGTTGTAATGTTTCAGTATGTGGATTATGCAAAGGTATCCATAGCCACACTTTATAACCATGCCGAATGTCTTAGTAAATTTTATGGAGCGTGCCTCATAATCAGGAGGGAGCTCTAGAGCTTGTGGCTTTTTGAAGAGAAGCCATCAGGCCTTTTTTCTACGTGCACAAGCCTTGATCAGAGCCTCTGTTACTGATGGGGCATTTGCTCCAGATGGTAATCCTGCCTTATGTATAAAATTACAAGCCTAGCTGGGACAGGAAGTTGTGTTTATCTTAACCCAAGCAGCAGGCCCTCCAGCCACTCTTGACAGACAGGAGGAAGATATTGCCAATCTGCTGTTTTCCTGAAAGTCCCCCACCCCCACCCTCTGTGTGTTTGTTGTAAGTTTGAGGGGGGGAGTTCTTGGCAGTCTGCAGAAGGACATTCTCCCTAGCTTTGAGGACAGTTGAATTCCAAGGAGAAGGGATGTCCACCGGCTGCTTCCTTGGTCATAACAGCTAACACAGAGGCACCTCTCTCAGGCGGGAGGCCAGCATGGCTCCTCTTGAAGGCAAAAACTGCTTGTGTCCATGTGTACTGGTTTGGGGGGATGAGTGGAGAGGGGCGGTGGGTATGGGAAGAATTTGTCCCTTCAAGGAATACATCGTTTTTCCTTTACAAAGCAGTAGCTGGAGGTCTGTGTAGGAAAAACTCCAATTTGAGCAGTTGTAATAATTGAGAAAATAAATTGGGCAATTAATCCTCTTTTCGAGAAATTTTAAAAGTTCCTTTTTTTCATCTGGTATTTTTCCGGGTACATTTGAGTTCCAATTTGGGTGCTTCTGAAATGTCTTGAGATGTTTTGTGCTGCTAAAATTATATGTGTCTAAAAATGTTATCAGCGATGACACTTCTATATAAGCTCAGTTGGACTTATGCTAGCAAATTTCTTTGAGGTCCTCCCCTCCCCCCCTGCAACTATTCTGAGGAACGTAGCATTGCAGGTAGACATAAGAAATGGAATAATCCAGCCTGGGTCTAGCCATCTAGTGGAGGTCTATTTCTTGAGAACTTTGCTTCAGTTTTGTCGACAAAGAATACTGGGGTTTTGTTGCCATAGTTTCAGTGAAAAATTTGACCTTAGCTACAATAACATACAGTTAGAAAGAACTAGCTAATCGGTTTTCTAAAATTAGTGTTCTCTAGTACATAAACCAGTAGGAACAGAGTATTTAATTAAATATTATACAAGGATATAAAAGCCCAAGGGAATGCAGTCCCTTGATCTGGGCAGGGGGAGGGAGGAAACCCCTAATCGTCCTTTACTGCTCTCTTATAAGCTAGAAGAACTTTTACTTTCTTCTTTTTCTTCTTCTTCTTTTTTTAATGTTAGCTTTGACTTTATTTTCAGACCTGTCAGGGACGAATATATAAAGCTTGTTGAGAGAGCAAAACAGAACATTCAACATATTTCCAGTTGTCCCCTACAGGGTACAGACTAACAAGGCAAGATGGGAAAATGATGTTGGCTGGGACCCTGACCAGGATACTTGTTGGTGATCTCGTAGTAAGCTTGGTGAGACGGACAGGTATTTGAAAACTTATCTCTTGTGTGAAATCTGGGTCTTTTTGAACACATAGGTTCTAGGTTCTTCTTCTTTTGAGTGCTTAACATGTGAATAAAGAATAACGCCTCACTTTTGGGCCCTTATCCCCAGTTCTGAGTACAACTATGTTCTCCTTCCTTCAGCCCTATAGTCCATCAAGTCATTGAGCTCTGATTTAGCTAACCCAAGCAATGATCTGCATGTTAGATTATATAAAATTTGGCTTCTCTTGTCACCTACTTATTCAGAACCCCTGCGGTGGGGTGCCTGGCTGGCTCAGTGGGTTAAAGCCCCTGCCTTCTGCTCAGGTCATGATCTTAGGATCCTGGGATTGAGGCCCGCATCGGGCTTTCTGCTCAGCAGGGAGCCTGCTTCCTCCTTTCTCTCTGCCTGCCTCTCTGCCTACTTGTGATCTCTCTCTGTCAAATAAATAAATAAAATCTTAAAAAAAAAAAAAAAAGAACCCCTGCGGTGGCTCATCTGTTTTGATGATGGCTGAAAATAGTAGCATTATTGTGTCAACCCAGAAGGTTGTGGTACCGTGTCTTGGATGAAGCAGGTTTCAGGACGTATATCGATACCTCTACTTGACCTTCTTGTCTAATTTATCATCACCCGCCGTGAATGCTCCAGAGGTGCAGTTAAGTTACTCTGTTTGCCAGGTGTCTTATTGATGGAGAACATTGCTGAGGTTCTTCTGGAACCTTGTTACATCTCCTTCTCAGTTGCATCTTGGCAATCGTTCTTTCCCATTTTGATGTGTCTGATTTCGGTCTTTTTTCTTTTACCTTAAAAGATTTAATTATTTAATAGAACTTGAAGTGTGGAGCGTTATGCAAGGAAATATAAACTTTCTTCATCATTTTGCATGTTTCTGTATTGGCATCTTAACTGTTGCAATGGAAAATATGTCCTTGGCAAGACTCTTAGAAACATAGTCCCAAAGGTCCCTGGATTGTGCAAACTTCTTGACTATTTATAAGGTCATCTACCTGAATGAATATAAATGGTCCTTGCTCTGAAGGAATTTGCAATCTTATGAGGAGAGATGAGTGAGAGCTAGTTTGAGGATCATTCTTGGAGAATGTTGAATCCCATACATATTTTTATTCCCCTGATATTCATTGTTTTCATCTAGTCCATCAGTTCACTGTGCCCACATGATTTGAATTCATCTTAATAAAAGCTTAAGAAAAAATGCAGTTAGAGAGCTTGCTGGAAAAGCGACAGCATGCATTTTAAAGTACTGATGGTTGACCTGGCTTTCACTACCCATTTGCCCTCAGGCTCGTGTATTAATATGGATAATTGAGTTGATGATTCTTAGCAAATGTCATTAAAGGGTTTGGATGTGGCAGGATGGTTGGTGGCAGGGTGAACTAGTCAGGACTCTATTCTGGGTGATAGCATGCTTGAACTAGCTTCAACAAAAAGGGGACTTTTATTGTCTCAAACAGCCCTGGCTAGACAACTGAATTGCATGAAAGGCGGGGGATGCATCAGTGGCCCAGGAATAGACCCATTTTAGGCACTGGGTACCTTCAGCAACCTATGTTCGTCTCTTATAGTTTCCTCTCTCTGCATTTGCTGCTTTGTGTTCTTGTCCTGTTCTCATTTGGTCAGGGTTATACTACACTTTTAAAATGACTTCCGGAGTATTCTCTGCTTTTCTGTTCTCTGGAAGAGTTTCTGTAGCATTGGAACTACCTGTTCCTATACCGTTTGGTGAGTAAAGCAGTCCCAGATGTGGGTTTTCTTTATGGCAAGATTAACTACTGATTTAGTTGCTTTAAAGAACTATTTCTTCTTGGCTCAGTTTTGTAAAACGTGTTTCTAGAGATTTACCCAGTGTCATCTAAGTTTTCTCATCTGAATCTCCTATTATGTTGTTAATTCTTTAAGGATCTGGTCTGGTCCCTGTGGTGGGCTTAAGAATGCCCTCTGGACACCGTGAGGTCCACTTTATAATTCCTAGAACCTGTGATTCTATTACTTTTTGGTAAAAGGGACTTAACAAATGTGATTAAGTTAAGGATCTTGAGATGGGAAGATTTTCCTGGATTTCCAGGTGTGCCTGTTGTAATCACAGGGGTCCTTGTAGGAGGGAAACAGGAGGATTAGAGTTAGTCGTGGGACCTACAGGATTGGAATTAGCAGTTTGCAGTGGCAGTGGCCCTGCGCCACGGAGTGCAGGAAGCTGGAAAAGACAAGGAATTGGATTCTCCCGTGGAGCCTCCAGAAGGCATGCACCCCCACTGACCCTTTGCTTTTAGATGTCACGACATTAATATAACAGATGTGTGTTGCTTTAAACCACTAAATATTTGGTAATTTGTTACAGCGTCACCGGCAGAATTACTGTGCTAATATTCCTAGTCTTGTTCATTGTGTGTTCTTTTCTTTGGGTAAGTATTGACACACGTTTTTCGGTCTTATGAGTCTTCAAATAAATAAATTTTGTATTTATTGATTTCATCGTAGGTTGGTTTTGAAGACCCTTAATTTATGCCCATGATTAACTTTTTTACCTATCTTCGTTGGGTTTATTCTGCTCTTCCTTTGGTACTCTCTCACTGTCTTAAAATATTTTATTTATTTGAGAGAGAGCACGTGTGCTTGCACATAAGTGGGAACAAGGGCAGAAGGAGAGGGAGAAGCAGACTCCCCACTGAGTAGGGAGCTGGATGCTGGGCTTGATCCCATGGCCTTGGGATCATGCCTGAGCCCCTTAACTGTCTGAGCCACCCACGTGCTCCTGCTTTACTGCTCTCCTAAGTTGGATAATCAACTTAGAGTTTTGAGCCTTTGTCAAATTGTAACATAAGCATGTAAAGCTTTAAATTGCTTTTAAACATTGCTTTGGTTGCATCTGATGTATTTTCATAGGTATTTTGGTGCTTACTTTGTTCTAAATATATTTTTTTAAAGATTTTGTTTATTTGAGAAAGAGAGAGACTGAGAGAGTGTGGACAGGAGCAGAGTAGAGGGAGAGGGACAAGCAAACTCCCCACTGAGCAAGGAGCCTGATGCAGGACTTTGTCCGAGGACCCTGGGATCATGACCTGGGCTGAATGCAGACACTTAACCTACTGAACCACCCAGGTGCCACGAAAGATTTTCTTATATTTACTGTCGTTTCTTTTATGTATGAGTTTTTATTTTCCCGAAGTTACGTCACAAAAGCGTAACACTTGTAAAACTATTAAGTTCCTGGTGAACTAAGAATTCTATCATTATGTAGGGAACATTTTTATCTGCTATATGTCTTGAAGTCTCTTTTGTCTACTACTAATAGATGCACACCAGAATTGGTTAGTATTTATTTGGTGTAATTTTTTCTTTAACGTTTGAATTGTCATGTTTTAGAGATCTCTCACAAGCATACATAACCGGATTCTTAAAAAGTATTCTCACCATCTTTGTTTATTAATTAGAATCTTTAGTCTATACATTTGTTGTAATTACTGATGGCTTTAGACTTGGAATATTTGTGGTTTTATTCTTTACCTCAGTTTTTTTTTTTCCACTTTTTTCCTTTTCTTGTCACCTTTAAGTTTCATTGAAGGTTTTTGTTATTGTTGTCCATTCCACCTTTTTCCCTCTCCTAGCTTGAGGGTCATACTTTATATGTTTATTATAGCACTTTCCCCAGATATTTTAACGTGTATGTTTAATTAAGCCTAATATTAATAACTGTCATTTTTTTTTCTGCTACAAGGGCTTTAGAACGCTTTAAGTCCTGTCACCCTCTTACTATATGTTCTTGTTATTCATAATGTTAGTACTTTCTTTATTTAAACTTGTATATTAGATATGATTTTGTTTTACATTGTAATTTTTATGAAATTAACTTACATATTAGTATTTACCAGACCTTTCTATCTGAGATAATTATTTTTCTGCCTCAGAAAGTTCCTATATAGGGGCGCCTGGGTGGCTCAGTCATTAAGCATCTGTCTTCGGCTCAGATCATGATCTTGGAGTCCCAGGATCGAGCCCTGCATCGGGCTCCCTGCTCCATGGGCAGTTGCTTCTCCTTCTGTCACTCCCTCTGCTTGTGTTCCCTCTCTAGCTGTGTTTCTCTCTGTCAAATAAATAAAATCTTTAAAAAAAAATAAGAAAAAAAGTTCCTATATAATTAGGACATCTGTTAGCAGTAAATTCTCTTACTTTGTTTGAAAATAGTCATTTTGTTTGTCTGAAAATGTTACTTTTATTCTCAAGGAGTAGGTTTTTTTGGTATAGAATTTATGTGGATAGGTACTTTGACTCAACTTCTCTATTTTTTTTTGAGTTCCATTTTGCTGTGAAAAGTAATTGACAGAGACTTGACTATGTCTCTGGTTGACTTTCAGATCTTCTCTTGGTCTTTGATTTTCTCCAGTTTTATTGGTACAAGTCCAGGTAGTGGTTTGTTTTCCTGTATCCTGCATGGTATTTGTTAGATTCCTAGACTTGAGGTTGTTTTTTTTGCTAACAGTGAGAAATTCTGAGCCTTGATCTACTGGAATACTCCCTTTCCCAGTTGGTTACCTGAGGAGCTTTGGGTAGGGTATGTTCCTTAATGTCGTCTTCTTTTCGATCTTTGCTCTTTATGCTGCACTCTGGGTGATTTCTTCTTATGTCATTAATTCTGTTCTCATCTCTTCATTCTTTGAGAGTTTAATTTCAGTTATATTTTTCATTTTTAAAAGTTCTCTTTGTGTCTTCTAATAATATTTGGTCATTCTCATTCTTCTGTATTTCCAGCCTCTATTTTATTTCATGTTACATAAAAAAACTATAGTTTAAAAATACTCTGTCTCTAAAAATGCCAGTAGGTAAAATCTCTGCAGATGTTACTCTGTTTTCTATAGTGCTACATTCTAAAAATGGTGACTTGTTTCCCCTTGTGTTTTGTAATTTTTCTGTAGTGCTTCATTCTAAAAATGATGTCTTATTTCCCTATATGTTTTGTGATTTTGACTAATAGCTTGTGTTTCTTGGAATGTTGTCTGGGCGGGGGGCAGTGGGGTGGATTCTTTGAGGCCTGTGTTAAAGCTGTGTTCCTTCAGAGAATGTTATTTGCTTTTGCCAATTGAAGTGCTACAACTCAGGAACTTTAAATCAAAATCTCTGCCTGAAATTTTCTGGAATTTTGTTTGTTTTCTGCTTAAAGTTTAAAGAACTCCCACATAGCGTGAATCTGGGTGACAAACCAGTATGTATGGAGACCTGCTTGTGGCTATGAATTATTAGAGTGGTCTTTTGTTTGTTTTGTTTTGTTTTTCTTGTGTAGCTAGTACCAAAATCAAGATAGACAGGTTACCTGATGCTCCTATTTTTCAGGGTGAGCTGGTTTTTCATTCACTAAGGTGTAACTCCTTAGGGATTCAAACTTTATGCAAGGGTGTCTTAGAAGAATTTTGACCTTGAGTAGGCTCAAAGTTTTATCTTCTATACCTAGCACAGATATCAGAATGGGAGCTTACGGACCCCAGGTTTTCCACGTAAGCACTGCGTAAATGCTGGCTGTAAGACTGACTTAACTCCTAGGGGTCTTGTTTTTACTTCATTATTCTGGATTCCTTACTAACAAACTATTAAGTACATGGTTTAAAAACGTGTTTTAGTATTTCATCTAGACTTTTTCATGCTTTAATTGAGGGCCCTATTCAGGATATCTAGTCTGTCATAGTGTTAAGAAATGGAAGTACTTACCTGCTACTTTTTGTCTCACAGCAGACTCATTTTCTTGGTGATGGAAAACATGACTGCCAATAACTCCTAAAATTTGTAACTTTATAGCTTTGATAATTGGAGAGAAACTGATCCCTGTTGTTTTAGGATTCAGAAATTTCAAGAAGAGGACTGGTTGAGCTTGGGTCATTTTTTTCCTCTGGATCAATCTAGCGCAAGGGAGTTAGAGTTATATGTGTTAAGCTGGAAGCTCCTAAGAAAACTGTCAGTGCTAGAATCAGTTCCAAAAAGAACTGGTATTGGACATGCAATCCAGGTGTCTACTGTGGTGATAATCAGGGAGAAAGGAATAACATTTGAGTCTGTTAGAAATTATTTTTGACTGAGAATAAGGGAGAAATCCATCTAAGAGTGACTTAAAATGTAAGTATATTTATTGTTAGTCAGAAATCCAGAGATAGTCAGTACCAAATACGGTGAAGGACTCCAATGTGTCCTGTCTTTTTTGCTGCACATCCTCAGAGTGGATGTCTATGGGCTTATCTTTTCATGGTCTTGCCACCTCATGGTTACATAATGGCTCTTGTGGCACCAGACATCCTGTTTGCATTCATGGCAAGAATAAAGAGGGTGGGGCAATGCTGTGAGCTCTCCTCTCATTCCTGTCCTTTTTATTAGGCAGCAGAAGCTTATCTTCATGTTCCCTAGCAACCTACTTTTATTTCATTGGTCAACATTGGGTTCCACACATACTTCTAACTGTAAGGAATTTGGGGGAGGTGATGCTCTCTCTTTTCAGCTTCTTTATTAGGAAGCAGCCAAGGAGAGGGGTACTGGAAATGATTTGGACAGGCACAGGATTTCTGTATTGTGGTATATCAATGGCACATAGAATATTCCACATAATTTTCTTTTCATGTAATTTTTAGAGTTTGCTGGTTTTTATCACCCGTAAATAATATAATGGACCCATCCCTAAGGTGAAGCAGATATTTTTCTCAGTTGAAGTCAGCCCTGAAATGACATCTCAGGTGAATGAAAGCAACTGTATGTGTTCACCAGATGCTGGTATCCACCAGGAATAGTATGATTGTTGGTGAAACAGATAATTTAATGAGTACTAGCCACTTGATTTGTTTTCTTGGCCTGCATATGAGAACTATGCCCCACATTAGTAATTTCTGGTTTTGCTTTGTAATTCTTTAGTTTGGTAAGTGGGGCTCGGTGAAGAAAAGCATCTCATACACATGACTGGGTTTCCGTTGACCAAGTCTGGGGGCTATCAATCTCAGTCATTTTGGAATGACACTTCCAGCTCACACAGGGAAATGGATTGTCTTAGATTTTATCTTTATCTGTCATCTCTCTTACATGATAGCGATGTTGAAGGGGTATTTTGTGAGCTTGCCGTTAGGCTTGTTTTGATTGGAACAGCTTCTTAAGAAACAAAAGCTCACATGAAGCATCTGAAACAGTTTGGTTAATAACTTTTATCCTCAAGAAGATTAAGCTTGTGAGAAAAAACCTAAAATAAATTTGATGATCTATTTTAAATTCACTATTTTTTCTCTTTTCATCTTCAGAAGGAAGTATTTTTCCTAGAAAGTGGTAGGGAAACCTTTCCATTCTTATTTCTAGTGTTTGTGTATGGAGGCTGTATATGTTATAGTAAGAATTTGGCTCTGGAAGCATTTTTATTGGGTTCAACTCCTGACTAGTGTGTGATCTTGGGCAAAGTATTTTTTTCTGTCCTGATTTGCTCATGACTAAAATGGTACCAACAATTTCAGAGGATTTGGGAGACTAAAGGAGAGAAGAAATGTTCTTAGAGCAATGCCAAGTACATTGTAGGCATGTAGCTAATTCTCAGCATTCTTACCATGAGGATGGCAATGATGTGAATTGTTTTCCTTTTTTTAATTTTTAATTTAGTTTTATTTTTTTCTTTTTTGAGTTTTGCCTGCGAGATGGAAAGGAATTATCCTTTTCTTTAGAAGAATAGAGTCGAAAAGCAGAAAGTGTCTCTTCAAGGCACCATAAGAAGACATGAGGATTGCTGGGGCATCAAAGTGTGTATATGCTCAAACCTTTCATTTGGTTTATATCCTTTGGGCTTCATCTTACCTTTGTGAAGCTGATGGTTATAACCATTTTATCACCAAGGGAAGATGACCTATATAAGTTAGAAAACTTGCCCAAACTCACAGTTGTGGCAAATGGAAGAGCGCGGCTTTAAGCTAAGTGGTGCCTCCTGAACCTTTCCTCCTCTCCAGAATTCTTGCTTCAGACCTCATATATTGGGTTAAGCTCTCTCTAATGGTGTTCTGTCCACTCTGCAGACGTGTGCTCTGTCTTCAGCCACAGAATCTGAAAGCTGTATTACACTTTTTATTGTTTCTTAAACTTCATCTACTTAAAAGGGTTTTGTGGCTGTCTTAAGAGTGGACAAATACATTCCCTCAAAATTCCACCAGCATTTTTGAAAACATTGGAACAAACAATCCTAAAATTTATATGGAACCAAAAAAGACCCTGAATCACTAGGAATTGCCGAAGAAGAAAAGCAAAGCTGGGGGCATCTTATTACCTAACTTCAGGCTTTATTACAAAGCTGTGATTACCAAGACATCATGGTACTGGCACAAGAACAGAGAAATAGACCAATGGAACAGAGTGGAGAGTCCAGATATGGACCCACAAATCATCTTTGACAAAGCAGGAAGAAATATCCAGTGGAAAAAAGACAGTCTCTTCAATAAATGGTGCTGGGAAAATTGGACAGCTACGTATAGAAGAATGGAACTAGACCATTCTCTTACACCACATACAAAGGCAAACTCGAAATGGATGAAAGACCTCAATGTGAGGCAGGAATCCATCAAAATCCTGGAGGAGAACATAGGCAGTAACCTCTTTGACATCGGCCACAGCAGCTTCTTTCAAGACATGTCTCCAAAGGCAAAGGAGACAAAAGCGAAAATGAACTTCTGGGACTTCATTAAAATAGAAAGCTTCTGTACAACAAAGGAAACAGTGAACAAAACAAAGAGGCAACACACAGAATGGGAGAAGATATTTGCAAATGACACTACAGACAAAGGGCTGGTATCCAAGATCTATAAAGACCTACTCAAACTCAACATCCAAAAAGAAGATGAACACATCAAAAAATGGACAAGAGATATGAAGAGGCACTTCTCCATACAAGATATACAAATGGCTAACAGACACATGAAAAAATGTTCAGCATCACTAGCTATCAGGGAAATTCAAATCAAAACCACACTGAGATACCACCTTACACCAGTCAGAATGGCCAAAATTAACAAGTCAGGAAACAACAAGTGTTGGAGAGGCTGCGGAGAAAGGGGAACCCTCTTACACTGTTGGTGGGAATGTAAGCTGGTGCAGCCGCTTTGG
>PITA01025670.1:0-23942 GCA_004023965.1 Spilogale gracilis
GGGGGCTCTGGCTCTGCCCAGGGGGTGGAGTCTCCCTAGTGTGGTCTGTCTCAGTCCTTGGGGTGAGCTCTTCGTTGGGGGCCCTCATGCCCTTTGGGGTGCTTTGTTCTTACTTGGATGCTCTGTCTCGGCCAGGGGTGGAGACATTTCCCTTGACTTGGGTATCTCAGCCTTGGGGGGGCTCTATATCTAACCTTTCACCTGTGATCCTGCTCATCAAAGTGGGAATCTGGGGCTGACAGTATATGACAGTTGGTTGCCATCTATACTCAGAAACTCTTGTGACATAATCTTTAATCTCAGCCACCCTTATGGGTGTGCAAGGGCCTCTCATTATGTCTATATGTGCATTTTGTACTGGTTAACGTGGTTTACTGGCCATTCATATATGTCTTTTATGAACAAGGTTTTGGGACTTTTACCCACATTTTACTTAGATATTTGTAGTTTTAAAATTGATTTGTAGTTCAATATATATTTACACAATCTGTTTGTTTTGTCTCTCTTTTTTAGAGGGAGTGTGCAGGAGAGTAGGGGGTGGGGAGAGGGAGAGGGAGAATGAGAATCATGAGCACTTTTCACACCTGGCATGAGACCAAGGTGGGACTCAATCTCACAAACCTGAGATCTTGACTTGAGCCAAAATGAAGAGCCAGGTGCTTAACCTGCTGAACCACCCAGGTGCCCTATGTCACTCCCTTAATATTGTCCTTTTGATGATCAGAAATTCTCAGTTTAATTAAGTCAATTTAATCACTCTATTCTTCATGGTGTGTTTTTATTCTTTTCAAAAGCTATCCCTACTCTACAGCATGATGATAATATCCTAACTGTCCTTCTAGCTCTCCTGTTCATGGGAGATCATTGCTGTATGGATGGGAAGGGGATCAGAACAAAGGTGCAATTCCCCCTAGGGAGCAGGTGGACTTACTGAATGGACCGCAAAGGTTTGCAGGCCCCGTTGTCAGCAATCTGGCACCTGCTGTTTCCAGATTTATGTCTAGACTCCCTGTCCTGGCGCACCAGTGTGTCCTCCCACCCTTGCTCCAACACCACTGCGTTGTCATGGCTTCTCCTTTGCAGTAAGTCTGCTGTCTGGCAGTGTGCGTCTTCCAAACTGGTGCTTTTGCTTAAAGATGGTCTCCGCTCCTCTAGGCCCTTTGATATCCATATACTCTTTAGTGTCAGCTCATGAATTTCCCCTAATATTTATAGGAGGAGATTTTTAAATTTTATTTTATTTTTAATGCTTTATTTTATTTTTTCAGTGTGATTTTTAAATATATTAAAAATTACTTACATTTAAGTATGATGCAATAAATTATTCTGGGCAGAAATGAGAATAATGACTTAATAATGAGTCTTACAATCCATGCAAAATTTCAATCTTCCCATTACTGAGGCCTTTAGCATCTCTAGGTGAGATTTTCTCTTTTACATGTAGTGCATCAGCATACCTTTCATTAGGTTTTCTCCCTGGGTTTTGATGTTCTTAACACTCCTTTCAATGGTATTTTGAATTTCTTTTTGTAAATATTTTGTTATTCCACAGAAATAGCTATGTTTTTTTGGTTCTTGCTCCTACATCCAGTAACTTGGCTATTGTTCCCTTATTAACTCTAAGTATTTTATATCCTTTTAGATATTCTATATACAAAAAATGCCATCTGTGAGTGACATTTTTGGTTCCTCCTTTCCAAAATTCATACTTAATATATTTTCCTAGCATTGCTGCACATTTTAAGACTTCCAAATATTTTTGAATACATACTGGACATCCTCGTCTTGGTTGCCAGCGCAGGTAGAAAGTGTTTGGTATATCACCACTAAGTCTGTTTGCTATAGGAGATTTTGGGGTGAATACTCTCTGTTAGGTTAAGGAAATTCACTTTTAACCTGCTAATATTTTTAAGTTTTTATTCGTTTGTTTGTGAGGGAGAGAGAAAGAGAGAGAGAAAGAGAGAACATGAGCAAGAGGTGTGGCAAAGGAAGAGGGAGAAACAGACTCCCCAGTGAGCAAGGAGCTTGATATGGGGCTCCACCCTAGGACCCTGGGATCCTGTCCAAGGCTGAAGGCAGACACTTAAACAAGTGAGGCACCCAGGCACCCCTAACCTGCTGATGATTTTTAATCACGAGTAGCTCTTGAACTTGTACCATGTATAAAATTAATAACAGAATTTCTCCTTGTCTTTTCTAAATGTGCTATACATAGACAGATTTTCAAATTTGAACCCAACGTTGTCTTCATGGAATATACGACATCATGATACGACATCTCTCTTTTTTGTCTATTTGCGTTTCTTGTTTGTTAATCTTCTGTTTAGAATTTTTGTATCTATTTCTAGGAAAGAAATCTAGGCCTGTACTTTTCCTTTCTTCTCATGTCCTTGTCAGATGTTATCAAATGGTCCAAATCAAAGTTGTTACTGTCTGCGTTCTCCTGTAGGATTTTGGTGGATTCCTATCTCACATTGATGTCTTTAATCCATTTTGAGACTATTTTTGTGTATGGTGTAAGGAGATGGTGAATTTTCATTCTTCTGCATGTAGCTGTCCAATTTTCCCAACACCATTTGTTGAGCACACTGTCTTTTTTCCATTGGATATTCTTTCCTGCTTTGTCAAAGATTCGTTGCCCATAGAGTTGAGGGTGTATTTCTGGGTTCTCTGTTCTGTTCCATTGATCTATATGTCTATTTTTGTGCCAGTACCATACTGTCTTGATGAATACCACTTTGTAATAGAGCCTGAAGTCTGGAATTGTGAGGTCACTAGCTTTGGTTTTCTTTTCAGTTTTGCTTTAGCTCTTCGGAGTCTTTTCTGGTTCCATACAGATTTTAGGATTATTGGTTCCAGCTCTGTGAAAAAAGTTGATGATATTTTGATAGGGATTGCATTGAATGTATAAATTGCTCTAGGTAATGTAGACATTTTAACAGTATTTGTTCTCCCAATGCATGACCATGGAATGTTTTTTCCATTTCTTTGTGTCTTCCTCCCCAATTTCTTTCATCAGTGTTCTATAGTTTTCTGCATGGAGATTCTTTACCTCTTTGGTTAGGTGTATTCCTAGATATCTTATGATTTGGGGAGCAATTGTAAATGGGATCAACTCCTTCTTTTCTCTTTCTCCTGTCTCATTGTTAGTGTATAGAAATGCAACTGATTTCTGTGCCTTGCTTTTCTATCCTTCCACTTTACTGAAGTCTTGTATGAGTTCCAGCAATTTTGGGATGGAGTCTTTGGGTTTTCCACATAGAGTATCATGTCATCTGTGAAGAGTAAGAGTTTGATTTCTTCTTTGCCTATTGGGATACTTTTATTTCTTTTTGTTTTCTGATTTCTAAGGCTAGGTCTTCTAGTATGATTTTGAACCACAGTGGTGAGAGTGCACATCTTTGCCGTGTCCAGGACCTTAAGGGGAAAGCTGTCAGTTTTTCCCCATTGAGAATGATATTCATGGTGGGCTTTTTGAATATGACTTTTATGATATTGAGGCATGTTCCCTCATTGCTTGCCGTGTGAAGAGTTTTAATCAAGAAAGGATGTTTTACTTTCTCCAGTGCTTTTTCTGCATCTATTGAGAGGCTCACATGGTTCTTGTCCTTTTTTTTTATTATTCATGTAGAGTATCACACTGATTGATTTCTGAATGTTGAACCATCCTTGCAGCCCAGGAATAAATCCCACTTGGTCATGGTGAATAATCCTTTTAATGTACTGTTGGATCCTATTGGTTAGTATCTTTGTGAGACTTTTTGCATCTATATTCATCAGAAATATTGGTCTGGAATTCTCCTTTTTGGTGGGGTCTTTATGGTTTTGGGATCAAGATAGTGCTGGCCTCATAGAAAGAGTTTGGAAGTTTTCCTTCCATTTTTTTTTGAAATAGCTTCAGAACAATAGGTATTAGTTCTTCTTTGAATCTTTGGTAGAATTCTCCTGGGAAGCCAACTGGCCCAGGACTCTTTGTTTCGATTTTTGATTACTATTTCAATTTCATTGTGGTGATGGGTTTTTTTTTCAGGTTTTCTATTTCTTCTTGTTTCCATTTTGGTAGTTTATAGGTCTCTTGAAATGCATCCATTTCTTCCAGATTGCCTACTTTGTTGCCATACAGTTACTCATACCATGTTCTTAGAATTGTTTGTGTTTCTTTGGTGTTGCTTATGATCTCTCATCTCTCATTCATGATTTTATTTATTTGAGTCCCTTCTCTTTTCTTTTCTATAAATCTTGCCAAGGCTTTATCAATCTTATTAATTCTTTCAAAGAACAAGCTCTTTGTTTTGTTGATCTGTTCTACTTCTTTTGGTTTCTATTTTATTGATTTCCACTCTAATGTTTATTATTTCTCCTCTTCTGCTGGGTTTAGGCTTTGTTGGTTGTTCTTTCTTTAGCTCCTTTAAGTGTAAGGCTATGCTGTATATTCAAGACCTTTCTTGTTTCTTTTTTTTTTAAGACCTTTCTTGTTTCTTGAGGAAAACTTGTATTGCCACATACTTCCCTTTTAGGACCTGTTTTGGTGTATCCCAAGGGTTTTTAACAGTTGTGTTTTCCATTTTAACTTGTTTCCTTACATTTTTAAGTTCTTTTTTAAGGATTTTTAAAAATTTATATGACAGAGAGAAACGCATGAGAGAGGGAACACAAGCAGGGGGAGTGAGAGAGGGAGAAGCATGCTTCCTGTGGAGCAGGGAACCTGATGTGGGGCTCGATCCTGGGACTCAGGGATCATGACCTGAGCTGAAGGCAACCGCTTAACGACTGAGCCACCCAGGCACCCCTTAAATTCTTCTTTAACTTTCTGATTGATCCATTCATTCTTCAGTAGGATGTTCTTTAGCCTCCATGTATTTGAGTTCTTTCCAAATTTCCTCTTGTGTTTGAGTTCCAGTTTCAAAGCATTGTGTTCTGAAAATATGCAGGGAATGATCCCAATCTTTTGGTACCAGTGGGGACCTGATTTGGGACCTAGTATGTGATCTATTCTAGGGAATGTTCTATGTGCTCTTGAGAAGAATATTTATCACTGATGGTTTAGGATGGA
The DNA here is from genome assembly GCA_004023965.1 of Spilogale gracilis. NCBI lineage: Eukaryota > Metazoa > Chordata > Mammalia > Carnivora > Mephitidae > Spilogale > Spilogale gracilis. The sequence continues at coordinate 5,054 of PITA01025670.1, forward strand.
ATGCTCTGAATATATCTGAAGTCCACCTGGTCCAGTTTGTTACTGAAAGCCCTTGTTTCCTTGTTGATCTTCTGCTTAGATAATCTTTCCATTGCAAGGATCGCTGTCTTAGATTCCCCTACTATTATTGTATTATTATTTATGTGTTTCTTTGATTTTGTTATTAATTGGTTTATATAATTAGCTGCTCCCATGTTAGGGGCATAAATATTTACAACTGTTAGAATTTTTTTTGTTGGATAGACCCTTTAGTTATGATATAGTGTCCTTCCTCATGTCTTACTACAGTCTTTGGTTTAAAATCTAATTTGCCTGATAGAAAGATTGCCATCCCAGTTTTCTTGTGACATTAGCCTGATGATTTTCTGCCCTCTCACTTTCAATCAGTGGTGTCTTGGGTTTCTACAGTGAGTCTCTTGCAGACAGCATATCAATGGGTCTTGCTTTTTATCCAGTCTGCTTTTTTATCCCTGGGTCTTTTGATTGGGCATTTAGCTCATTTCCATTCAGAATAACTATTGAAAGATATGAGCCTAGTATCATTGTAATACCTGTTAAGTCACTGTTTCTCTATTGTCTCTATTCCTTTCTGGTCTATGCTTTTTTTGGGTTCTCTCTTCGCTGAAAGGATCTCTTTTACTATTCCTTGAAGAGCTGCCATAGTGATCACAAACTGTTTTAGTTTCTGTTGATCCTGCAAGATTTTTTTTAATCTCTCCTATTTTGAATGACCACCTAGCTCGATAAACTATTCTTGGCTGTATATTTATCTCATTTAGCACCCTGAATTGATCATGCCAGTCCATTCTGGTCTGCCAGGTCTCTGTGGAAATATATCTGCTGCTGTTCAAACATTTCTACCCTTGCAGGTTATGGAATGTTTTTAATAATTTATTTTTTCAGTGTTCCAAGATTCATTGTTTATGCCCCACACCCAGTGCTCCATGCAATACGTGCCCTCAGTACCCACCAGGCTCACCCATCCTCCCTCCCCCCTCCCTTCCAAAACCCTCAGTTTGTTTCTGAGTCCAAAATAGAGCTACCCTATGACGCTGCAATTGCACTACTGAGTATTTACCCCAAAGATATAGATGTAGTGAAAAGAAGGGCCATATGTACCCCAATGTTCATTACAGCAATGGGCACAATCGCCAAACTATGGAAAGAGCCAAGGTGTCCTTCAACAGATGAATGGATAAAGAAGATATGGTCCATATATACAATGGAATATTATGCCTCCATCAGAAAGGATGAATATCCAACTTTTGTAGCAACATGGATGAGATTAGAGGAGATTATGCTGAGCAAAATAAGTCAAGCAGGAAATTCAAGTATCATATGGTTTCACTTACTTGGGGAGCATAGGGAGTAATATGGAGGATAGTAGGAGAAGGAAAGGAAATGGGAAGTGGGGTAAATTGGGGAGGGAGATGAAACATGAGAGGCTTTGGACTCAGAAACAAACTGAGGGTCTTGGAGGGGAGGGGTGGGGGATGGGTGAGCCTGGTGGTGGGTACTGAGGACACGTATTGCATGGAGCACTGAGTGTGGGGCATAAACAATAAATCTTGGAACACTGAAAAAATAAAATAATGTAATTTTAAAAACTGTTCATATTCCAAAAGCATGACTATGTAGAATATCCCATCTAATCTACAAAAAGCTGTCATTATTGAAGGGGCACATGCACTCTGATTTTTATAGCAGCATTAGCAACAGTATCCAAAGTATGGAAAGAGCCCAGATGTCCATCAACTGATAAATGGACAAAGAAGATGTGATATATATATATATATATATATATACACACACACACAATGGAATGTTATCCAGCCATCAAAGAGAGTGAAATTATGCCATCCAATGATGTGGATGGAACTAGAGTGTGTTATGCTAAGTGAAATAAGTCAGTCAGAGAAAGACAATTTCACTCATATGTGGAATTTAAGAAACAAAACAGATGAACATATGGGAAGAAAAAAAAAAGAAAGGAAAGCAAAGCCTAGGAGACTCCTAACTATTGAGAACAGACTGAAGATTGATGGAAGAAGGTGGGTCGCTGATGGGTTAGATGGGTGATAAGTATTAAGGAGGGCAGTCCTTATGATGAGCACTGGATGTTATATGAAAGTGATGAACCACTAAATTCTACTCCTGGAAGCAATATTACATTATATGTTAACTAACTAGAATTTAAATAAAAATTTGAAATAAAAAAGAGAGTAAACTTCTATATGTACAAAAATAAAAGTAAATACAAAGCAAGAGTAGACTGTAAGTACACAAATGAACATTAAAAGACAAAAAAAGGACTTGAGCTGACAGGTGAACAGGACAGAGCAATACATTATGTCCTGAGTGATTTTTGTTGGTTTCTTTAGAAGAAACTACATCTCAAAATTTTAAAGGAAGAAACCTTAAATATATATAACAAGGAGATTAAATACATTGAAAGGATAGGAGGTAACTGTGAAGATGGAAACTAAAAAAAAAAAACTTAAATAGAAAAGATGAGGAAAAAAAAGGAAAAAAGGAGAGAATGTGATTAGACAGGGAAAGAATGAGCCATACAATAGATTCTGGTTGTATTTTGGTCTGTCCGTTAGAAGAAACTGCCTCCCATAATTTTAAGGAAAGAAAAAGTTGTGTATATATATGCATAAATAAAATTAAATACAGTGAAAGTATAGATCATAACTGTAAACATCAAAATCAAAAAATATTAAAAAAGAGTTGATAAAATAAGAAATTGGTTGAAAAAGGAAAGAGAAAAACAATTAAAATTGAAAGACTAAAGAATTGTGGGGGGAAACGCATGAATTCTATATGCTGTTTTCCCCTAGCACTGGAGTTCTGCATTTCTCTGTGATGGGAGAACTTGGTCTTAGCTGATGTTCTTACTGATCCTCTGGGGGAGGGACCTGTTGCACTGATTCTCAGGTGTCTGTCCCACATGGAGTTGCTCTGCCCTTGCTTGGGGCCAGGTTAGGTAATCTGCTTGGGTTTGCTCTTTGTGGCTTTTGTGTCCTGAGGGCTTTCCCCACCACTTGAGAGGATGAGGATGAAAATGGCAGTCCCCAATCTCCAGCCCCAGAGCCAAGAGCTCGCCACCCCCCCAACTTGTCTGTGGCCCTCAGGGAAAAGCCGTCAACCTCACCTCTCTTCGTGGTCTCGGGTCCGCACTCCGTGCTCACCCAGGCTGTGACTGACTGAGCATTTCTATCTCAGCCACACGACCGCGATTCGACTCTCCAACCCCTGTGGAGTCTTGCAGAGTGCACCCATGCCATTCCTCCCAGGGGAATGGAGGAGGATCCTGTCATGATTCTGCCACTCCTTGGGCCCCTGCTCCAGAAGCAGTCCCCTGAGCATGCCCTAGTTCACAGCATATGGCAACCTCGAGCTGAGGGCCCACTCGGGCTTGCTGATTGCAGCCTGATTTCTTGCTTCTATACCTGGGAACTCTTCCTCACTCAGGCTCTCTTGGTCTTCCTGTGACCCCAGAGAACCTGAGACAACACTGTCCCTCCTAGGTTTCCTCCCCACTTTGCCACCTGAGCACCTTGCAGACAGGGACATCCTCCACTGGAGCAGAATTCTAAAAGTTCTGATTTTCTGCTCCATTGTATACCAGTTTCTAGTCCCAGATGATGGAGCCTCCGAACCCATACCCCCGGGTTTATATTCTCATTATTGCCTGGGATTCACTTCTCCACACCTCCTACCTTGCAGAAAGTGGTCACTTTTTTACTTGTAGAGTTGCAGCTATTCTTTTCTTAGATCTCTGGTTGAGTTTCCAGTGTTCAGAATGATTTGATAGCTATCTACCTCTATTCCTGGGACCAAATGAAACAACAGTCTCTGAACCCTCTGCCACCTTGGACTATCTCCCCTCTGCAAGCTATCTGAATCATCATGTGCAATATTTGACTTTGGACTACACTAGTATATTAGCTTCCTCCTTTTTTCCATTAACTGCATTGAAATTAGGTTGGGTTGACTGAGAACAGAGTGTTTGTGGGTCATGGTAAACCTTGACCCCTGAGAAAACTCCTATTAATGATGCAGATGCATGTTGCATATACAAAGGTAAAATGCAGTTTGGGCATGGTTGGGTTTTTGTCATTAATGGAACTTGATTCCTGATGCTCCTTAGGAAGTGATGAGCAATAAAGCAGAAGAGTCTGATGTTGGGCCTGAAAACCAAAAGAAACGTCGTGGAGAACCCATGAGTCCTCCTCCACCTAAGAGACAGCTGAGCGTGGCCCTACTATCAGTGGAACAGGAAGGGGAGGGAGCATCCCACCCAGGGAGCTCAGCCCTGTCCTTGGAAGATGGTGAGGATGCCTGTCCTCCTCTCCTCTCTCCCCTCCCCTCCCCTCCCCTTCCCTCCCTGACCCAGGGCAGCCCTGCTTCTGGCTCCTCCATGCCTCGGGGTCAGTTCTAATCAAGGTCACTGACTTTGGTGAGCTACCATTAATTTCTCAACCACATGGGACCAGGTGTTCACTCTGTCCTTCATGGAGACATTCCTGGCTTCCCAAACTCTGCACTCTACTGGTTTCCTTCTCCTTTCTGATCTTCTTTCTCTCCTCTCAACACTGCCATCATTCCTGAGTCCACTGTTATACTGTCCCTCATTCCAAGCTGCTCCAGGAGCTTCTGAGCTTTTGTCCTGCTTTCCCACTTGACCCTGCATAGTCCAGTCGTTCTTGTGCACCCAGAGTGACCATGTGCACACAGAAATCATATGGTGGCATGCATATCCTGAAACCCGTCGTCAACTCTCTGAAGCACTCAGAACAGGGTCTGAGCTCCTGACACTGGTCTCCATACCCCGCATGACCTGGCCCTGCCATCCTCTCCTGCCATCACGTGCCCTCTCTATGTCCTCCTTGCTCTCTCTGTCTCTGTCCTCTGCTCCATTGCCCTGGCTCGTCCCCTCCTAGGGGTCTTGCATGGCCCACACGGCAGCTGGAACTCCTCTTCTGCATGTGCACAGGCAGGCTCTGTCTCCTATGCCTGGCTCTGCCCAGGGGTCGCCTCCTTAGAGTTCAGGGAAGGCTTCCCTTCCTGCTCTCAATCGCACCTCTGCTGACTTCCTTCCTAAAAGAAAGTTCAAACTGTGTTAATGCCTTTCCCTGTTTCACACACACAGTCTGCCTTCCCCATGAAGATGTATGATCCAAAAGGGTAGAGATTGTCTTTGTCCGTTCTGACTGTCCGGTTCCCTGATGATCTCCCAGTTTTGGGCACATGCCTGGCACAAAGAAGGATGATTAAATGCAGTAGAGGTGTCAGACTTGGCGTAGAAAAAAAATAATCTCCTGAGACAGAAGAGACAGGTGAAGGTCATTTACTGACTGGGATTTCTAGTGATGGAGTGCCAATATCAGGCATCCTGACATCAAGTGACACATTCAGCTTTTCACCTTGTAGAGTGCATCAAGGGACCATTGGATCCTGAGTCTCAGGACTCTGTGAATGTTAATTTGTTATGCTTTCCAAGTCTGTTTCTATGTTTATGCATTGTGCCAAGAATAGAAGAGGTTTCTTTGTGGTATTGTTTTGTTTTTTTTTTTTTTGAAGTCAAATTTTCAGTACTGGTACATGTAGCTGGTATATTCTCTTGATATAAAAGGAAATTTTAGAGACTGTGGAGCACATGGATATGTATGGGATTGTTGAAATGCATGTCACTGTAGCTCCACATTCAGTTAGGTTTCCAGATGCACCTGTCATTCCCAGTATCCACAGGGAGGGGAGGGAAAGTTGTTGATCCCCACCTGATGGCTTCTGGTGGAAATCTGTTCCTCCAGAGCTTATGAATACAGCAGGAGATGGTATTCCACACAGTCAGTGGAATTCCTTGTCTCACGACTTAGCCAGTGTGAACAAGGGTGGACTGATTCACAAAGCTGATAGTGATGCACTGGTGGGACAGATCATTCCCAGCTGTCTCTCTGCAGATGACCCCAAGGTCAAAGCCATGTCTGTAATGGAAGATGTGCCAGATCAACTGCCAATGCCAGTGGAAATCAGTGCTGAAATGAAACATCAACTAAAAAAGGAAATTTGACCATATGGACAAAGTAAGTACAATCAGACTTTTTATCAGTGATACTACTGGAAGTCTTTCCCATTCTATGCTTTAGACTAGATTCAACTGAGGTCTTGTGTCTCATCCTTGGCCAGAATTGTGTTTTCTCATACTTTAGGAAGCTTCCTTTTTATTTTGACTGAAATGTGCCAGTAAACCTTGTTGTTGTTGTTGTTGTTGTTGTTGTTTTTTATCTCTTAATTGGTTATTGTGTACTAGAGTTCCGTTGGTGGATATGTTCCCGGGTCTGAATGAATGCATGGAAAGCACATGTACTCTGTAACATTCTGGCTCTTGAATGATTGCTGAGACACCAAGGTTGAGTTCTACCTCCTCTTCATACTTTAGAGCTATTGAAGGCTTTTTCCCCCTAAATATCTCCAGAATATGAAAGAATGTTCAAATTGCTTGAAGGAATGGAAGGATCTGTAGAACTGCAGGACAAATTGTGTTTTACTGTCCATCAAGAAAATAGCAAGGTGAGTATATAGAGAAGCTCTGTAGCACAATGGGGCCCAGTGTGCTGCTGGGTGAGGGTTAGGGTCAGGCCTGGCCTGCCTTTTCTCAACCCTGGTCTTCAGTCAGATTTCATGTCTTCTCTGCTGTCATTTAGATTGTTATTATCTATGTCTCATTCACTTTTTCAAGTTCAAGAAGACTTCTGTTCACACTGGATTTTGAGGTAGGAGGTGACCATAAACTGACACTCTGTGTTTGCTGGATTTTCCCTCACCACGGTGATCCATTTTCTATTCCCTTGTAAATTGTAAACTTCCCTTTCTATCCCCCACAGAGCCTTCCCCATTATGCTTCTTTCAGTGTCTTTTGGTTAATGACTTGTCTCTTTATTTTCAGAATTAAAATACAAGACCAAATAAGGCACCTGCTGGAGGTACTAGAAAAATTAGAACCTGACCATCTTCTCAAGAAATATAATTACACCCTAAACTTATAATTCTGCTTTCACATTATCAATGTGTAGCATGAACCAGTTGGATCCTCAGATGGCACTGGATATTGTTGATACCTTTTAGTATATGTTATAGGTAAGAAAATCGTCTACTTGAGGTTATGAAAAAGTATTGGAACGTTAGTGTTATAAATTTTTGTTAATAAAGTTTGCTTTAACAATGGATTTAAAAAGATAATTTGTTATTTGTCTGTTTTTTTCCCCTGAAGTGGAGGAATGCCCTGAGGTCACTGGCCTACAGTATCTCCTAGCTCCTCAGCAGTTCACAGGACTATAGCTGGTATTTATATCTGTCTTCTACACTAGCCATTTCTTTTTTTAAATTTTATATTTTATGTAATCTCTACAGCTAACATGGTGCCTGAATTCATAACCCAGAGATCAAGCGTCATGTGGTCCACTGACTGAGCCAGCCAGCACCTTATACATTCTCCGTTTCTTTTCCTTTTCCCTGAGAAAGCACCTAAACTGGTCATATGGCTTGGCCTGAGGGGATAACTCACAGCTTAGTTACCAATGAACCTGACCATTGGCTGTCCTACCCAAACTGAGTTGCTGTAATTTTCTTTTGACTTTAATCACAAACATGAGAGTGCTGAAAAAAAACCAAACATCGTGCACATAGTCCTCTGCAGCATCTTGTGTCCTGGCAGCCCATGTCCTTACCAGTCAGGTTTCATCTCCCCACACTCTGTAGGACCCCCAAGTTTGCCTGATGATTAAGGGAGAGGCGCACTCCAGCCTCACCCTTTGGCAGAGCCTGTTTCCATTTCAGTGGAGTCATTGTTAGGGCTCTTGTGGAAAACATTTCTCCTTTGGATAAAGACCTCCAGTGCAGCGAAGCCTAAGGTTGTGGGGACAAGAAGCAAAATTGGGTTACTGGATACATAAGAGTAATACTGAGAGGAGTCCTTCACATTGCCATCCCTTCATTAATAAATATGTGAGTCATGTCTATGGGAGATACATCTACATATACTGGCCAGTGAAGTAAAGGATTGACATCCTCTAAATTATATTACCCCGGCCCCTCAAGGTACTGCTGCCAAGTTAGAACCATAACTGTGGCTTGACAAGACCATTCAAGGACTTTTTTGAAACCTTCACTTCCGGATTATGAGGTAGTTAATAAACCTACTGAATTTCATAAACATGTGTCCTGAGGAGGAGTTTCCTTGTTTATAAATCATGCTGAGTGAAATACCATGATGGTGTATGAGACATTTTCTAAATCTATGAATGTTGATTTTCTCAAATATCTCTGGGTGGGAGGAAGATCCATATTCAGAATCAGAGTCTACCAGAGGACAAGGAGCTCCTTTTCCCTAATGAATGTGGACCACAGTAATCAGTCTTCCAACTGGTAGTTAGCTGACCGACCACTTGGGTTACGGTGCCATATCAGGCACTCAGAGTTGGTCTGTGCTGCTGGCAGATACAGCAGTCAGAAGTATCTGCAACACCATCAGGCTCGATGAGTGGACATTCATGTTTATGGTCCAGGCATAAATGCATCCTTGCTTTCATGACCATGATACACCATTACTGCTTGGAAAATGGAGGGTTGTACCTAGGGAGGAAGGGGGGTGATCCTAGGCACTTACAGTAGCTTTATCCTAGAGACAGCAAGGAAAAGGGGACCTTGGTCTTACAATCTTAATAAACTAGAAGTGCCAACTACCCAGAAGGGCTTGGAAGTGGTTTATCTCTCTGAGTCTCCAATTAATGACCCAGCATGGCCAACACCTTGAGTTCAGTTGCATGAGACCTTCAGCAGAGAACCCAATCAGGCCTGCCTTAAGTTCTGACCTATGGAACTCCTTGATCATACATTTGTGTCATTTCACACTGTGAAATATGAGGTAACTTATTATGTACTATTAGAAAACTAATATGGACAAGTGCCTGCATATTGGATTGTCCCAACTGAAAATTGGGCGTGATGCTTTTTCTTTTCCAGTCAAGTGGTCACATGGAGCTCCTTGTGAGACTATAGGTGTAGGATCAGAGAACTTTATTCTTCTGGGCCCTGCTCCAAGATAGCCAGTTCTCAGGTCGCTTGTTAGGGGGTCATAGTACCACAAAACCATAAACATATGTTATATCACCAGCACCTCATAGGCCTCCTCTTTGCTGTGTCTCTTTTTTAATGGTAAGAAAGTTGAGATTTGTTGATTTGCTGTTCACTGTGGAAGCACAATCTTGTCCTGCCCCAGAACACTAAATCTCTCAACATTTCACTAAGTTGCAAGGACTCTGATTTCGTGTGAGAATTATTCTCTATGTTCTGTCTTTCCCATATATTGTCAATGTGTCTATTAGTTTCTATTTCTCCATCAGAATAATATCATCAATGAAAGGAATAGTGTGGCGTCTGTTGTAAGGGAATGGTGATCAAGGTCCCTAAGGAACAGTTTCTGACATTAGCTCAGAGAGTTGATAGAAGCATGAGGTAAGAAGTGATGGTGCCCTTTCCAGCTGAAGGCAAACTCTTTCTGGTAATATTCAAAAAGAGAAAAAAAAGCATTTGCTTCACCAAATAGATGCACCAGATTCCCAGGCATGGGTTGGTGGCTAACAATGAAGCCACAAGTGACACAGCCATTGTAATTGAAGTCAACAACCAACTAAGTTTATAATCCACTGTCATTCTCCAAGACCAGAAGTTCTACACATGTCAAATAAGTATGATGAAAGGGATGTGTTCAGAATTACCACCATGCCTCTTCCAAATTCTTTTTTTATTACATTATCTTATTTTTTCAGTGTTCCAAGATTCACTGTTTATGCTGCACACCCAGTGCTCCATGCAATACGTGCCCTCAATACCCACTACTGGGCTCACCCTTCCCTCCCACCCCCTCCCTTCCAAGACCCTCAGTTTGTTTCTGAGTCCAAAGTCTCTCATGTTTCATCTCCCTCCCTGATTTGCCCCAATTCCCATTTCCTTTCCTTCTCCTACTGTCCTCTATATTACTTCTTATGCTCCACAAGGAAGTGAAATCATATGATACTTGACTTTCTTGTTTGGCTATTTCACTCAGCATAATCTCCTCCAATCCGGTCCATGTTGTTACAAAAGCTGGGTAGTCATCTTTTCTGATGGAGGCGTAATATTCCATTGTTTATATGGACCATATTGTTGGGCTGGCTGAGAGACAGGGGCATCCAAAATGGCAGACATCGCAGACTGGGTCAAGACAGCTGATCTTCCTGCCAAAGCAGTCGTGGCCACCACGTCATCTCCAGTAAATCGAAACCTAGCCAGGAAACCGAAACTTTCCATCCGGGACTTTCCAGCCAGGGACCACCCACCATCGTCTGGACCTTCCCCACCCCCAGCCAATCACCTAGAGACACAATGTTCCCTTGCCTAATATGGGAAAAAAAAACCCACCTGAATCCAGACCTGGAACCAATTAGGCTTAAAAACTCTTACACTCCCCAACCCGGGCGCGACTTCCCCGACTCTCCTCTCTGGAGTCGCGGAACCTCGCCTGAGGGTGCTTGCAATAAAGCTCACTCTTTGGACCCTGTTTGCTTTTGCGGTCTCCGTTCTATTCACGACGAAAAACCTTACACATATCTTTATCCATTTGTCTGTTGAAGGGCATCTTGGCTCTTTCCATAGTTTGGTGATTGTGGCCATTGTTGCCATGAACGTTGGGGTATATATGGCCCTTCTTTTCACTACCTTTGTATCTTTGGGGATGGTGCCACCAATCACCATGGGGTAGATTAGTGGAAAAGCTGAGACCACCGAGAGACTGTACCGAGGTAAAATTTCATTAATGACCTGACTGCCATTGGCCCTCTCTGTGCCTGATGGACCACAGTGATGCTTTGGGTCTCCTGGAATTGGTGTCATTCTGACCTAGTATTGAGTAATCTTCAAGAATTCTGATTAGTATCTGACCTTTCCACTGTGCACTGTCATGCTGGCACTTGGCCACAGGTTCGTCAGGGGAAGAATGGGTTAACAATTAACAGTATAAATACTTGGCAGTGTAACGTGGTCTTTCCTCAAGGGCAGCCCACAGTAATTTCTGACTTACAGAAAAGAGAAGAGCCACACAGAGCTCATTACAGATGCCTGGGTTCACCCTAGAAAATAGTGTAACACTGTCTTGGTGAATGTCCTGTCTTCTGGACCTCCCAACCCAGGTGAGCACTTTTGTATGATGAACTCCTGCTAACACTTTAGTTCTACTTAATGATATCTTCCCCTGAAGGCCACCAAGGAAGTTTTTGGCATTTATCCATAATTTACAATAGGCCATCTTTGGACTTCTTTCAGTCAACCAACCAAGCAAACTATGACAGGCTTTCCTAACTCCAAAAATGAAAACTCTGAAACTATTATCAGAAAGGATGAATACCTAACTTTTGTATCAATGTGGGTGGGATTGGAGAAAGATTATGCTGAGTGAAATATGTCAAGCAGAGAAAGTCAATTATCATATGGTTTCACTAACTTGTGGAACAAAAGGAATAATGTGGAAGACACTGGGAGAAGGAAAGGAAAGGTGAAGGGGGGAATTCGAGGGAGAGATAAACCACAAGAGACTGTGGACTCTGAGAAACAAACTAAGGGTTTTAGAGGGGAGTGAGTGGGGGGATGGGTGAGCCTGGTGGTGGGTATTAAGGAGGGCATGTATTATGCGGAGCACTGGGCATTATACGTAAACAGTGAATCTTGGAACACTACATCAAAAACTAATAATGTATTGCATGGTGACTAACATAACAACATAAGAAAAATTATTAAAAGAAACTATATCCTGCCTTAATGATGCCGTATATGTAAATCTGAACTCACTCACAATTATTTTCCTTCTACATTCACACACCACTCTTAGAAATATTTCCACACAAATTCTCCATGCTGTTATGTACACATATTTGAGAAAATCATGCAGATTTTTGGTGAATATTGCCGCTCCTCAGTGGGTCACATTTTTACCTCATGTTGGGTGAGTGTGGGAATTTGAGTATAGTTAGAGTTTTGAATGACTGAGAGGAGATGGGTGTAGCCTGGGAGCAGGATCAGCAGTGCCCACCATGGCACTTACTTCTGGTGAGACCATCCATGTCTGCAGACAAAGGGGAAATAACCTCTTCAGACAGGAGTAGAAAGTATCTTTCGCTTTGCAAAGACAAGTCACAGAATTTTGGGGTTCAGGATACCCAGTTTCACCAGAGTCTGCACATATGACCCTTTATAAGTTCCAGGATCCCTTTCCTTCCCAGTTGGTGCCATCACATTAATGGAAAGGCCATGTGAAGTTGGGTTAGAATGTGTGTTGTGCTTTAGCCACTGGTAGGATTACAGTTTTTATTGGGTTTCCCCAAATCCCAGCCCTTAGGGTACAGGAGAGAAAGCTTTGTTTTCAAGGCAATCACAGACTATTTCGGGTCCCTTCTGGGCACCTTGAGCTGGGACATTAAGGACCAGAGCAAGGACATTCTGTGCCTTAAGTTCTTCAACACATTTAGAAGTAGCCATTCATCTCCATTATACTCCTCATTTCGACCACAGTGTTCACTGTTACCACACACGTGGTCACCCAGACCCTTGACCTTGACGTTAGGTCTCTACATGTGATTGTTTGAGAAACCCCTTTGTCATTTCTTGCCATGAGCTACCAGTCCATTTACCCACTGGAAAATACATCAATAATGCCTTTCAGTGAATCAGACTAAAGGAATTACAGAGACCCAGAAACAACTCACACATCTCCTGCCGAAGATTCTGTTCTTCTGGAACTGCTCTCATTATCAAATCAGAGAGGCTTCAGCCTGAGGAGGAAACCCAGTAGGAGACAATATGGACACGTGTCTGTATGTGCCCATGCACATGTACGTGTTGATGTGAGTGCTAGTATGGGTTTGTTATAGGGAAAGGATTTCATGCAATGGGCCTTGCTGATTCGGCAGTCTCTGCTGGACCACATCCTCATCTGATGTTGGAGCAGGGCAGGAATTCGGGAACGAGAGATCGGGAGCAGGCTGGAAGCCACAGACACGAACCTCATGCCCCCACAAAGTCCTACTGAGGCCCATGAGTGTACATTTTCCTCCCACCTTGGGGAAGAGGGTGTCCTGCAGAGACCAGGGCCCTCCCAAAGGACTAACTGCCAAGGTCCTTTATTATGATTCACATTCGATGTCTCCTCCTCAGGGAGGCCTTCCCTGTCACCCCATTAAAACTACTGTCCACCCTTTTGTATCTCTCCATCCCATTTCAACTTTCTGCAGTGTCAGGACCCACCCAGATCTCACAAGCTGACAAAGAGTCGCCATGGGGAAGATGGCAGTCTGAGCAAAGCTCCTGCCTCAGGGGTATTCACTGCCTTCCATCAGTCTCAGTGAGAGGGTAGCAGTAGAGCACAGCTCCTGCCGCCAGAAAATAACCCCACGAGGCCTGACGTGGGCACAGCGAGGAAAGGACAGTCTGAGCCTCGCTCCTGCTGATGCTGCGAAACTGGCATCTCCTTCTTTTTTACTAATTGGTCTTTATCCTAAAAGTAAAGCACATTACCTTGACAGGGCCTCAGGATGCTCTAGGCCAGACCAACGCTCCCTTACAGTCCTTAAGAGAGTACTTCTCATACTTTCCCTTTAAATTTCCTGCAGCTCTGTGGAGGAGATTGCCAAGGCTCTTGAATGGTTAAATAAAGGGCTTAATATAAGAAATAAAACTGTACTAACAAGGACATTGCCACATGCACAAAGGATTCATAAATAAATATTTCCATACCCAGTCATAGGAAAGAGGCTTGGGCAAGTGCTTTACCTTTGCAAAATAAGTTCTCTTTTTCCTTGATGCCAGACAGGCTAACTTCTGGCCATTGTATTAATAATGTAGCTACAACTTTGTATATAGTCCATCTAAGCCTTCCAATTGCTTTCTTGTCTGTAAGACCTGCTTAAAAAACACCATATCATTTTTCTACCCTTTATCGTCTAGGTGCCAAATGTAAAAAATTGTGGAAAACCTTAGGGATTAACATGTCCTTGGTTTAGTTGAAGGAGTTGACTCTAAATTGTAGATAGGTGCACCTGCAAAAACATGTTTCACTGATCAAAGCACTATGTGTCACAAAAGCACTGTATTTCTCTGATAAAAACACTGTAGAGTCAAAAATCACTCTGTATAAAAAATTTTCCTTCATGAGAATCTTTAACTTGTTGCCTATAAATAAAGACACTGAAAGCCAACAAAGCAGAGATGCCTGGCATATGAGCGAAAAGAATCTTCGGGACTCTCTCAGTTACCGACACCGTCCCTCCTTCAGGGACCCCTGGTTCAGCTGGAGCTGGGCTCTGGCAGTGGCGCCTGATCAGGGACCTGAAGGTAAGCCCCCTCCCCAAAACGCCTCAGGAGTTCAGGGCGGTTAGGACCCCACCATAGGGTGCTGCAGACCCCCCTGTGGAGGAATAGGCAGGGTGAGAGTGGTGGGTAGGTTCAGAACTTGAGAAGCTATGGGCCATATTGAGTCTAAAGATCGAGGACTCTTTATAGAAATAAATTAGCCAAAACTCTTAAAGCTACCGTGCCTCCTGAAAAGAATGTGAAAGATATCATGCCTCCTAAAAAGAATATTAACGCTATATAGTGACTTTTAAAAAGGACGTTAAGCTACCACGCCTCCTGAAAGGGATGTTAAGATTACCGTACCTCCTAAGAAGGATGTTAAAACTGTTGCGCCTCCCGAGAAAAATATTACAGTTCTTACACCTTCTCGGGAAGATATTAGTCCCCTCTATTTCACCTATTAAAACCGATTCGTATTCCAATTAGTAAGAAAGATAAGGAATGGGGATGCTTTTTTGTTGAAGGTAAAAGAAGGTAATTTTGTCCTAAATGGGATGGTGATTTGGAAAGAAATGGCATGGGACAAAATCTGAATGCAAAGGAAAGTTGTAGAAGGTTTGTAGAGGGAAAACTTTGGAACGGAATTTTAGATGTCAGCAGAGACCAAGATTGAAATGAATGGATTTTAAAGTATAAGATTAAAAGTCTGCTTTCTCTTTCTTCAAAAAGGCAAGGTTTTCTCCCATTATTGGTCTGCTCTTGATAAGAAAATGTAAGTAGTTGCTTTCTCTTTGCCTGCCCAGAAAAATCAGTTTCTGTGATTTGCCTTTATCACCTCTTTAAGATCCCTAATCGTATTTAGGCTTGTGCTTTAAAACTGTAAGATTTTACCAAACTTCCCAAGATTTAAATTGCAATTGAAGTCTTAACTTATTAGGTCTTTTATTTGGTTTGCTAGTCACTCAGGAAGTACTGTTAAACAAATGATCAGCCTTGAGTTACATTTGAATGGGTGCTAAAAGTATTCTGGAGGTAATGTGCCCTTCCTAAAGTTTTGATGTTCTAGTACAAGATCATCACTCAGTGTTCTGACTATTGAAGTGTTGTGTGTCACGGAATAACTAAACTTCCTTATCAATCATATTGTGGTAAACTCTCAAACTGGATCGTCGACAGTGTCTGTTTCTGAGTTTTGGTCATTTACAATTGTTATTGTTTCACAAAATGAGTATCATCTTAAAGGAAGTTCATATAATATAAAAGACTTTTAGGACAAAGTCAGGTATTCAATATCTTTAAGATCAATACCAAAACAAGTAAAAATTGCCAGAACTAACTAAAGGTTGCACCAAACTAGATAAGGATTAGTAACACAGGACTAAATGAACTAAAAAGACTGGCTATGGTATTAACCTGGGGGAGAGGAGTGCTGTGTCTTCCCACAAGACACTCACTCTTCAGTGTGGATTCTGGATTGCCTAATTCAACCTTATGTCAGACCCTCCGCCTCCACCATGGACTCAGCCCTTCGCTCCTCCACCTTCCTCCCTCGAGTCAAGCTGTCATCCAACAACAACAACTTGCAAGACCTTAGCACCACCCGACGCAGTGGAATGGCTGACCCACCTGCTGAGCCCAAAGGACCCTTAATATTACTCTAAAATAAGCGGAAGTTATTCTATTACCTGTTCTACCTGCATATTAACCAATTGTATCTCACCAAATGTTAATGTCAAATTCATGATGATTGCCCAACAACCTCTTTATGTAATGCTTCCTGTTAAATTAATTATTCCATGGTATGATGACTCTGGGTTACAGGTTATTCAATAAATCAATAACTCTCTTATTCGATACATATGTTTGGTAGCAGGATTAATATTACGTATTGCTGCACTTATTGCCATTATAGGATCTTCAAATGCTTCTGCTACTGCTTTAGTTCGAGAAGTCCATGCAGCACAACAGGTGGGTCAATTATGCAAACATTTCTTCTATGCCCTGGCTACTCAGGGGATTATAGATCAAAAGTTAGAATCAAAGGTGGATGCACTTCAAGAGGCTATTTTATATATTGGAAATGAATAACTTTTTTAAAGGTGCAACTTGCTCTCCAGTGTCACAAAGAATATCATTGGATATGTGTGAACCCCTTAAACACAACCAATCCTCTGTTGCATGATAAAATGTTCAAAACCATTTATTAGGCATATGGAATCATAATAGCTTTAGCTTAGATTTACACTTGCTTCATCAACAGATCCGGGAATTTGACCATTCCTCTACTCTGGACTGTCCCTCACAGGTAGCAAACTTCCTTTTTAACTGGACTTCAAAATTATGTTAACCATCGCAATTTGCTGCTCTTCTTACTTATAAATATCGGTTTGGTTCTTGGAGTTACTGTGATTGGACTCTGTTTCTTCCCAATCATTTATTGAGTACTAAACAATGGAATTCTCTGTGTCACAATTGAACTACAAACTCTGCATTTAAAAAATAAAAAGGGGAAATGTCCGGAGCCGCCCCGGTCTCACAAGCTGACAGAGTTGCCATGGGGAAGATGGCAGTCTGAGCAAAGCTCCTGCCTCAGGGGTATTCACTGCCTTCCATCAGTCTCAGTGAGAGGGTAGCAGTAGAGCACAGCTCCTGCCGCCAGAAAATAACCCCACGAGGCCTGACGTGGGCACAGCGAGGAAAGGACAGTCTGAGCCTCGCTCCTGCTGATGCTGCAAAACTGGCGTCTCCTTCTTTTTTACTAATTGGTCTTTATCCTAAAAGTAAAGCACATTACCTTGACAGGGCCTCAGGACGCTCTAGGCCAGACCAACGCTCCCTTACAGTCCTTAAGAGAGTACTTCTCATACTTTCCCTTTAAATTTCCTGCAGCTCTGTGGAGGAGATTGCCAAGGCTCTTGAATGGTTAAACAAAGGACTTACTATAAGATATAAAACTGTACTAACAAGGACATTGCCACATGCACAAAGATTCATAAATAAAGATTTCCATACCCAGTCATAGGAAAGAGGCTTGGACAAACACTTTTACCTTTGCAAAATAAGTTCTCTTTTTCCTTGATGCCAGACAGACTAACTTCTGGCCACTGTATTAATAATGTAACTATAACCTTGTATATAGCTCATCTAATTGCTTTCTTTTCTGTAAGACCTGCATAAAAAACACCATATCATTAGTCTACCCTTTACTGTCTCGGTGCCAAATGTAAAAAATTGTGGAAAACCTTAGGGATTAACATGTCCTTGGTTTGGTTGAAGGAGTTGACACTAAATTGTAGATAGGTGCACCTGCAAAAACATGTTTCACTGATCAAAGCACTAACTGTCATAAGCACTTTCTTTCTCTGATAAAGACACTGTGAAGTCAAAAATCACTCTGTATAAAAAATTTTCCTTCATGAGAATCTTTAACTTGTTGCCTATAACTTGCTGCCTATAAATAAAGTTCCTGGGTGGCTCAGTTGGTTGAGCGACTGCCTTTGGCTCAGGTCATGATCCCGGAGACCCGCGATCAAGCCCCACATCGAGCTCCCTGCTTGGCGGGAGGCCTGCTTCTCCCTCTCTCACTCCCCCTGCTTGTGTTCCCACTCTCGCTGTGTTTCTCTCTGTCAAATAAATAAAATATTAAAAAAAAAAGACACTGAAAGTTGGCAAAGCAGAGATGCCTGGCAGGTGATCGAAAAGAATCTTCAGGGCTCTCTCATTTGCCGACACCATCCTTCCTTCAGGGATCCCTGGTTCAGCCGGAGATAGACTCCAGCACTGCAGAGTACTTCCCACTACCCGTCAGTTGGTCTACTTGTGTAGTGTCTCACAGGAGATCAATGAAAAGACTGTCAGTGGAGGGAATAATGGAAGCTAAAGCCCACATCCTCTTAGGGATGGTGTTCCTCCACCGCTTCCAGGGCATGTTCCTGAAGCTTTCTGCACATTGAGAGTGTCTCCCTTATGTGCCGGGTTCCCCCAGAGACCGTCTCCATGTAGTGGTCACCCAGCATTAAGGAGTCCAGCGGTCACCCCTCATCACCCTCAACATGAACCCACGAATTCCTGGCTGCCACAGAGTCCCGGCCCTGGACACACTCAGAATGTGCAACCTCTTCTACTCCTTCTTAACATCCGTGGAGAAGAGATTACTCAGCCCTTCTGTTGCGAGGAGACTGAAGCCAAGGCAGGTGAAGGCACAGGCAAGGCGGCCTTCTCAGCAAGTGGGAAAGCCAAGACAGACAAGCAGCCGGGCCTCTGGAGCCAGAGAGTGATTTTAGGAGCCTTGATGAGGGGGGTGAGATTATCCCTGGATGCTATCTCCCCACCCTGCTTCCATGACGACTTACCCTGATGGTTCAGGAAAGAGCTTGCACATAACAAGTAGACCATCTCTGAAAACCAAAAATCAGGGTCCCACATGCTTGTGCCCTTGCATGTGCAGCAGGCCTCCACTTATAGCTGATCATCTGCTTCAGGTCGACTTTCCACAACTTCA
>PITA01025671.1:0-23953 GCA_004023965.1 Spilogale gracilis
CACTCCCCTGTCTCTGGGGGCAAGCCTCCAGACCCTCCAATTTGTTTCTACCTTTTTGCCGATGTTCTTTGTCTCTCGTGGCGGTCCAGAAGTGGGAAATATCACATTTCAGGCTGGTTTCATAGGTGTTCGCGGTGGTCTTGTAGTGGTTTTTTTGCTGGAATTCAGCTCTCTTCAGGGAACTCCCCGAAATGCGGTCCCCTGGCCTTCTGCCATCTTAAACCCCCCCCTTTTTGACAGTGTTTTGAGCAGTAGTTACTTCAGAGTATTTTTGAATCGTTCATTATTAGTATGTTTTTATACTTTTTATTCTGTGCAGTTTATGATTTATAAATTTTCATGCTTTCATTCTTGGTTCATAAAGGTTTATGGCATATTTTTTTGTGGCTTAAATTCTTTAAAATTATAGGGTGGCCACTAAAAAATCAATTTACTGGTACTTAGTGTGAATTAAATCTTGGTAAGTAACACTTGATTCTCATTTCAAAATTTTTTGTATCACTTGTATATATTATACACCAAGTTTGTTTTTAAGCATTTTTTGTTAAGTTTTTGTTTATTAAGTGAATTTTCTTCTTGTTTTAACAAGAGAGTTTCCACTATGTCTGCAGCTTATTTTTCTTATATTTTCTCTTTTTATTGTGCTTTTCAAAAAATTGCTCACTGTCACTGTTCTTTTTGACTTGGTGTATATTCATGTGTATGTTTCCTTTTTATGTGAAGCTTTATTATCTTCAAGCGCTTATCTCATAGCTATTTATCAGCAATCTTAAGATTTTTTTGATCATATCCATTATAAGAAAAAAACCGAAAACACAATCAGTAGCTATGAAAATTACTATATATTTTTTATATGTAAAATTCTCAATATTTTTTTAGATGCCTGAAAAATACATTTATCTTATATTCCAGATACAAACACCCATGGATAAACATGTATCTTATTTCTGTATTGCAGAGAATTTTCTTACATGGCTTGTGTGCTGTGGAGAATACTGTATCTTAATGCAGTCATTTTAGACATTACCTATCGACTTCATAGTCTAGAATAAGGTAACGTGAGTTCTTATTTCTTTCCAGTTTCCTCAGTCTTGACCATCTGATGATGATGATGATGATGATGATGATGATTTAACCTTTACTGTCTACCATGGTATTTTTAGCTCTATTGATTGAGGTATATATGTCTTTAAGAAAATACTTATATCTCTTTTACTCAACTTACTGACTTTAAATATTTTCCATTGAATTTTCTTTGTTCTGGAAAATGGAGTGATTGGTTAATATTAGAAACTTTTCTAGCTGATCTCCACCAACCTCACTTGTTTTAAGCATTGCTTTTCTGTTCTCTCTGTAAAATAACTGATAAATGTCTACCATGTGTGAAAAACTTAAATACTAGATGTCCCTTCTGTATCTTGCAGTAGCAGGTTGTACATTCCAAAAGTAGTCTTTCATCCCATATACTTTTCTACAATCTTACCTTGCTAACTTGCCATCTATGTCTGTCCCTCTTGAATCTTTGGAGACTTAGTATTGCTCTTAACCAATAGCATTCTATGGAAATGATGTATAACTGTCACAAGTAGGTTTAAAAAAAAGACAATGCAGCTTCAGCCTCTTGCCTTTTTTTCTTTTTTAAAAAGATTTTATTTATTTATTTGACAGAGAGAAATATAGCTAGAGAGGAAACACAAGCAGGGGGAGTGAGAGAGGGAGACTAAGACTTCCTGGCAAGCAGGGAGTATGATGCTGGCTGGATCCCAGGTCCCTGGGGTCATGAGCAGAGTGGAAGGCAGACACTTAACAACTGAGCCACCCAGGTGCCCCTAGCCTGTTGTCTTGAGACATTCTTTTGGAGACTATCACTGGACATGGAAAAAGTGAGACCATCATGCTGAAAAGTCCACATGTAAATCTAGAATATCTATAAATACATTTTTTACCTTTATTTTTGGAAGTCCCCTCCCCCATCCCCCTTTTTTTTCTTGCTAAATATCTAGTTCACTAAATCCCTTCTGTTGTATAATTTCTTTCTTGATATCTTGCAGACTAACCTAAAGTTAGTATTTTTATAGATGTCCTGTTTTGTTCCATGTAATGTTTTAGTTCAAAAAATAATAGTCACAATTTTCATTAGTTACATACAAGTTTTTTTCTCATAATCTCCTGAGCTGCCTTTATTTTGTGACTTTTCTCTTTTTAGTATGGTAATTTTACATAGATATTTCTAAACTACTACTTATATTTGAGTTGAGGTTGTCCTTCTGGGATCAGATAATTATCTTTCCATAAATAATGTAAAATATGTCTGAAGAATGAGCAGTTGTCACAGACAGCTTGAGCCTCTTTCTCTGGTCTGTTCACTTTCTCCATCAACAGTTGATTCAGTTCCCTGGAAGTTGAAAGTCCGAATGAAACCATACAGGTTTTTGCTTTTTTTGTTTGCCGTTCATTTTCATATCTCTCCTAGTACATCTTTCTTTTGAGGTAACAAAAATTGGCAGGTACGGAGCTTCTTATGACTTAGAATTTTTCTCCTTTCAAACACAAAGATAACCTGCTGGCAAAGGTTAGTATATCTGAAAATTTCTAAAATCAGTGCAGTCTTTATGCCATGCTATGATATTAAACTTAGTTCAGGGATTATATATATATATATATATATATATATATATATATATATGTATATATATATATATATATATACATATTTGGTCTTTGTTCTCAGTTCCAGCACGGAGCTCTTGAAATCTTGGAATTTCCTAAGTGGGGGAGACTAGAAGGGTGTCTTTTGTTATGTTAAGAAGGTGACTTTAGACTGCACCTAAGGACAGGTCAGTTGCCCGGAACCGACCAGTTGATTGGAGGGTAGGAACTTTGAGCTCCACCCTCAAATGTCCCAGGTAGGAAAGGGGCTAAAGATTGAATCAGTCTCTCAAGGCCAATGATTTAATTAATCATGTTCACATAATGAAGCCTCCCTGAAAACTCAAAAGAACAAGAGTGTCAGAATTTCAGGGTTTGTGAGCATGTGGAGTTGCTCAGAGAGTGGAATGCCTGAAGAGAAGCTCTGTGTCCTTTCCCAGTACCTTGCCTCTCTTTCATTTGGCTGTTTTTGAGTTATATACGTTTATGATGATCTGGTGATCCGTAAACAGAATGTTTTTGGGTTTTGTGAGCCACTCTAGCAAACTGATTGAACCAAAGAAGATGGTTGTGCGAATCTCTGATTTATAGCCAGTTGGTCAGAAGGGCAGGAAACAACCTGGACTTATGACTGGCATCTGAAGCAGGGGTAGGAAGGCAGACTTGTAGGGCTGAGCCCTTAACCTGTGGAATCTGATGCTATCTCCAAGTGGATGGTGTCAGAACTCATTTGAATTGTAAGACAAGCAGCCTGTGTTAAGAGCATTTCTTTTTGGGGCTGGTAGAATCACCCCCTCCCATATATTGGAATTGGGTCCACTGACCCAAGAGAGAAAGACATCTAGAGGTGCCTGCTTTTTATGATGTCCTGTTTGTAACTTTGTAGGAAGGGAGAAAATAATGACCATCCATTTAGAGTATAATGAGTTTACCCAGGACATTCAGTGATAAAAAACTGGGTAATTATAGAGATGTCTCCAGCTTTTCCTGTGGCCCACCTATAAAAACATATGGTTTGCATCTCTCATATTTTATTTTTCTCTTTAAAAAAATAGAATTCTGTCATTAGCCTCTTTACCTTCTCTCATTAATTCCAAATTCCAAGTAAAATAAATTTAGTGTCTTACATTTAGTGTCTTACCTCAATTACTTTAGAACAATCTTTTCCTTGAAAATGTCTTATGGGGATGTAAAAGCCCTAGATTTTATAAGTTTAAATTTTACAAACTTTGCTATCTTTGGCAATTATTCTTCATATTATATGACTTGTAATTTTATTATTTCATTAGATATTATTTTCCATTCATTTTGTTGTTTTTTGGTGGGATTTTAGGCAGAAGATAAAATTAAAATTGCTGGAGTCTCACATCACTTATTGTCAAGTCACTGTAGGTTTTCATTTTAAAGAAAATTCTCTCTGATAATTGATTATTGGGGGCAGAGAAAGAGGAGAATGAGGGCTGGAAAATTAGTCTGAAAACCTTTAATAAGCAGAGTTATGGACTAATATATTGCCATGGTAATAAAGAGAATAGAAATAATTTGAGACATATTAAGGAAGTCAATCTGGAAGAACTTCATGATTGTTTTCATGCTGGGCTTGAGAGGGACAACAGAATCAAGCAGAAATAACAGTTTGGTGTTGAAACACACTAGGTTGATTGTCTGCTATCGCCTGGATTAAGGAGATGAGAAGCAGAAGTGAGTGTGTTATAAAGGTGATGAGTTTATTGCTGGTAAGGATCAAGAGTCATTTCAAGTTATTCCATCTGTGGTATTTTGTTATGGCAGGTCCTAGCTGACTAATATAGTATCCATTGAGAAAGGTTCATCCAGTGCTATACCAGAGTAACAGAGAAATTTTTCTTGGAAGGAGTCATGGTTACCTAGAGGGAAAGTCATATCGTAAGTATTAAGTAACAAGTTTGGGTTCAAGATGGAGTCTTGGGGTGCCTGAGTGGGTTAGTTGGTTACATGTCTGATGCTTGATATCAGCTCAGGTCATTTTCTCAGGGTCATAGGATTGAAGCCCCATGTTGGGCTCCTCACTCAGTGGGGAGTTTGCTGGAGAAGCTCTCTCTCTCTGCCCCTCCCCCCAAATAAATAAATAAATCTTAAAACAAACAAACAAAGAAAAGATGGAGTCTCTCATGCGAAACTAACCCAAAACTTAATTAAGTTACTGTGCTCGGCTCTACCAGAAAGGAGAGGCCTAGGTAGACCAATCAAGGCTTGCCAGCACACATTGCCTGACTTAGCTGTAAGATTCCCCTTTGCTTCTTATAAGGAAAGTTAACTTGCTTTAGCCAATCAGCAAATGCCCAGTATAACTTCCTTGTTCCTGCTCACTTTGATCTCTGGAATTCTTTTGCCTTGTATAGTTCTTCAGATCTCCTTTCTATCTGCTAGATTATATGCTGCCTGATTTATGAATCACTGAATAAAAGCCTCCTAGATGAGTAAATTGTTTGTGGGAAATTTTCTTTTAATATAGGAAGTTCTGTAACAGGAACATTCCATGGCCAGGCTATTGAGAAACTTTAGAGTTGTAACTGGGGAAGGTCAGGATTGGAGCCCAGGTCAAATTGGCATTGCCTGAATGGAAGGTGCTTAACGTTAAGAGACAAAGCTTCAAATAGCAAGCAGCAAGAAAAACCTAGAGGGTCAAAGATCCTCGTGCTTAAACATGGCCTTTGATTTCTGAAGATACAGTTTAAATCTCATCTTCACCACTAACTATAACTTTGAGCAAGTTAATTTACTCAGTTTTAGTTTTTGTGCCCCAAAACTAATATATTAGAGTATACTTTATAAGGTTAAGACATAAACTGTTAGGCATGCAAATCATTAGTGGGTTATCATTACAGAGGAGCACTTGATATACATATTTGATGAAGCAGTTAATTATTTGAGTGTAGAGCTTGAAGAGATAAACTGAACATTATAGATTCCTCTGTGCTCTTTAATAGTTTCTATTTCCAGTAATTATGTTGGGTAAGCACAATAAATAACTTCTATATCTTAATTTTATTTTTAATGGAGAAGGCAGTAAATATGATCTAAATATTGGCATGTTAAATTTTTGGAATTTTAAGTATTGTGGTTTTTGTTTACTCAAGTTTAATAAAATGTTGCTTTTTCTAAGTCCATATGTGTATAGTATAATAGAAAATAATAACTGGAGCTCATAAATTTACACACATGTTCTCATTAAATTCTCATCACCACTCTTTTGAAAGGCATTGGGTTCTGTGTTCCTCTTTTCCTTTATAAAGAAATAGGAGCTCAGAATGATTGTTAAAGATTACAATCAGTTACTGACAAAGGAAGAATTCAGATATAAGACTTCTATTTCAAAAAAATGAAGATATAGTGTCTGCTTTATGTGGCTATTGTTAGCATTAAAATAGAGAAGAATAAACCTACAAATGCGGAAGCAGCAAGCAGAGTCCCTACCATATATTAAGCTGCAAAATGAACCATTCCTCCAATCTACCTTTAATCCTCCTATATTGAGTGTTATCACACCATCATTCATAAGCTATGTCCAGAATCTGTACTACAAAAGAAAAAAAAACCTGAATCAAATCTGTTTAAAGATTTATTTATTTATTTATTTATTTATTTATTTTTTTAACAGAGAGAGTGGGCACAGGAATGGAGGAGGAAGGGGGAGAGGAGGGGGAGGGAGGGAGAGAATCTCACGTAGAGAGAGGGAGGGAGAGAATCTCAAGTAGGCTTCACACTCAGGGCAGAGCCCGAGGCAGGGTTGATTTTATACCTCTGAGATCATGACCTGAGCAGAAATCAAGAGTGGGACACTCAACTGACTGAACCACCCAGGTGCCCCTGTAATAGCTTTATTCTTATGCAGTATATATATGATGTGTGTGTGTATAGTATTTTTTATGTAAGTGTAGTATAAAATGATAAATGTAGATATAAAATCCCCCTTTATTTATAAAGATAACTTTTTCTAATTTCTCTTCTCCCCCTTTTTCCCCTACTTTGCTTCAGTTCTTCATTTATATTCATTATGCTGGCTACATGCCATTCCCAAACTAATTCTGATGGTAGCATTCAGTGCTTTTTTGTTGTTCTCATAGATCCTTAAATCTAGATGACATCACAGTACCACATTGTCTAATTGATTCATTTTATAGTTGAAGAAATTGGGACAAAAACTGAAGTGACTTGCCTACGGTTATATAAAAATGATTAATATTTAATGAAAAGGTCATATAAGCCAGGCACTAAGAAAGCTAGGCACTAATATGATATTTTCTCTGTGGAATATGGAAACTGAGACAGAGAGAAGAGATACTACTTGCCCAAGGTTCCAGGATAAGTAAGCTGCTGAGTTGGGATGGAAGACCAGGCTCCAGACTTTACAGCCCACCCACAATTGCATGTCAGTCAAGTTTCCTGGCTCTAAGACTTTGTCTTTTTTACACAGCCCTAGACTCCTTCATCCTACACTCTCCAACTTCCTATTCTTTTATAGCTTTAAATCTCGGTTCCCTAAATACTGCAGTCAGGGACAGGTGGAAGATTGTTGTGAAAAGAACAGGCAGCAACATTCTTGTTTAGCCTCTTTTTATATCTATTTTTTTTCTCCTACAGATTGGGATATTTTTCTCAATTATGCATACTTATTCATTCTGCCAAAAAATTCTTTTAAGGCTGTTAAAGCTGTAGTCAATTTTCTCAGTTTGATGTTCCAAAGGAACCTGCTGTGTCTTTTTCATTCTGTGTAAAAATAGGCATGGTAGGATCCACCAGCTGCTAAAGTCATTGGATAGCTTAAAAACTTTCTACTTGTTTTCTCTATTGTTACATTTTCATAGTTTCAGAATTTGTGCAGCATGTAATTTCTTTCTGCTTTATATTTTCCTTTAGAGAAAGAACACACTGGTATTTGTTTGTAGATGTTGGAGGAATACTCTCAAATGGAGAAATTATTCTTCAAATAACCATGACCACTGAATACTAAATAATACTGCAACCTACTTAAAAAGTAAAAACAAAACTCAAAACAAACCAAACAACAACAAAACATTTTGCAAACCAGAAAGTGCAGCAAGTCTTAGAATATGTAAATTATTCTTGTTTTTTGAAATGCAAGCCTTTTTTTACTGTATACTTTCTGGAGGGGATTCTGACAGTATTTACCAAACACCCTAAACTTATTCACATCTTTTGACCGGGAGATTACATATCTTAAAAGAATACAAAAATGTATAATGTAGCATTTTTTTGTAAAAGGAAATAATCAGAGATTAAATGTTCAACAATAGGGCACTCATTGAATGAACTATGATAGAATCACACAATAAAATATTATAGAGTCAATATGATGACTTAATACCTATGTTATTTATTAATATGTGAAGTCACTCATAATTTTTGGTTAAGCCATAAAACAAAAAAAAAGCTTATAAAATAGTATGCACAATATCATCCCATATTTTCATTTTCTTTCTTTTTTCTTTTTTCTTTTTCTTTTCTTTTTTTTTTTTTTAGAGAGAATGTGCATGTGCTGGGAGGGGCAGAGGGAGAGGGAGAGAATCTTAAGCAGACTATGCTCAGTGCATAGCCCACTCAGGGCTTGATTTCAATTCTGAGATAATGACCTTAGCTGAAGTCAAGAGTTGGATGCTAAACTGACTGGGCCACCCAGGTACCCCCATATATTTTCATTTTAATATGACTTGAAAAAGATACCCTCGCACTCTTTGATTTTGCACAAGTGTCTTATTTGATTACTATTCTTGCTACTTTTTAAAAAAAATCTTTGAACTAATCTAGTGACTTTTTGCCCACAGTATTTTCTGTGTGCTGGCCAAGTCAAAAGACAATGAAAATGAATCTGATCTGTACCCCCTTTCATGATGCTTGCCAATTAACAGCGATGCAGATGTTAAACAACAGTAGCAACAACAACAATGAAATAGAAATATGAGGGATGCTAGGAAGGCAAAACACAGGATGCTCTCTGAGTAGATAATGATAGTCCTCATTGCCTAAACTCTAGGGCAAATTTTTTTACATAAGACCTTATAAGAGAAGATGTCTGCTTACCTGGACAGAAAAGAAAAAAAAAAAGATTGTCTGCATTTGTAAGTTTGAACTTAAATAGGCATTGCTTTTTTTATTGACTGGATTTTTACAAATTCTTAGAATTTAAGTCTCACCCATTTTTACTCTTCCAAATTCTGGAGTCACTTTCCTCTTTTGAACCCTGTCACAGTTATTTGTCAACTAATTCATTTAATACCCAGCAAATACCATATATTTTAGGTGCATATCATCTTTCTCAACATGATGAGAAATTCCTTCAAAGCAGAGAGAGTTGTTTCTCCTGACTCTTTACAGAAATTATTATGGAATCCAATAAGTAAGAGAGACGAAATAAATGGCTAGGGAACAAAAAGCCTCCATTCAAGGCTAGTTACAACTAATACATAGTCTGTACAAAGGCAAGGTAAGTATATGTTACCTCTTTAGGAAAACGTATGTAATTCCACTCTTTTAATTCAATGCTAAAAGATTTTCCAATTAAGGTAATTTCTATACATATATTATTAAATATTTCTGATAGGATAAAACAACCTTTATGAAGCATGTCAGAGAGTATAAGGTGTGATCTTTGGAATCAGACACATCTACCTTTGAATTCTAGCTCCTGAATTGCTTATGCATGAATTATAGTCAACATGAGGGAATCAGTAGCAGACTTAAAATCTTATTAGAGGGATTTTGTAAAATAATCTTGGTAAGCTCCTTAATTCTCTTCTTTATGTAATTTATATAATGACCAATTCTCATGGCTGCTATGTAGTCCAAATAGCATCATTTCACCTTTGAATAATGCAATAACCTTCTAAATGATCTCCCCATTTTCACCCTTGATGCATGGCATTTTTTTTTTTTTCCTGTTATGGGCTGGTAAGTGTTCCCTGAAAAGTCACATGTTGAAGTCCTAAACTCCAGTGTCTCAAAATGTGACTTCATGTGGCCATTGGAACTTTAAAGAGGTAATGAAATTAAAATGAGTTCATCTGGGAGGGTCAGGCATCCTCATAAGAGGAGAAAATTCAGACACGAAAAGGGTACAGAGGTAGGATGATGTAAAGACACAAGGTGAAGGTGGGCCATTTATATGAAAAGAAAGATTCCAATAGAAACCTAACCTGCAGACATCTTGATCTTGGACATCTAGCTTCCAGAAATGTGAAGAACTAATTTTTTTGTTTGTTTGTTTTGAAGCTCCCCAGTCTGTGGTACTTGGTTTTGGCCACCCTGGAAATCTAATACATTTCTCTACTCAAATAATGGGAAACCCTTTAAAACTTTAAAATGTGTAAATCAGGGGCACCTGGGTGTCCAGTCATTAAGCGTCTGCCTTCTAATCAGGTCATGATTCTGGAGTTCCAGGATCAAGCCCTGCATCAGGCTGCCTGCTACGTGAGAGGTCTGCTTCTCCCTCTGTCACTCCCCTCTGCTTGTGTTCCCTCTCTAGCTGTGTTTCTCTCTGTCAAATAAATAAAATCTTAAAAAAAATAAAATGTGTAAATCACATCGGAACATACTGTCCCCTCGAACACACATAGCTCTTCTAATGAATTTCCATCAAACTTAGAGTAAAACCCTAAGGCCCACAATGCCACAGGTAAGTACACCATGCAACCTGGCTATTTCTCTTACCTTATTTTCCATCTCTCTACCAGTCATTCAGTCTGATCCTATTTTATTGGTCATCTTGCTCTTCCTCAAACATATCACATTAGTTCCCACCTTTTTTTTTTTTTTTAACCTGCTGTTACTTAAGCCTGAAAGATCTTCTTTCATTCAGACATTCACATGTTTCTTGTCTCATTCTGGTCTCTATTCAAATGTCACTGACTCAGAGATGCCTTCATTGACCACTCCACCCGAAATGTGCAGTCTCCCATCACTCTCTGTCTTTTTGCTTGGCTTTATTTCTTTTCCCAGTACTTATTGCTGACAGGTGTATTACATACATATCCTCAAATTATTTGTGTATTTGCACATTGCCTCTTTCTACTATAATATAAATACTATGAAAATAGAGGCAACATTTTGAACACTCTTAAAATCCCAGTGCCTAGAAATTACTTTGCAATAGGTATATACTGAAGAGATATTTACATAGTAATAAATGCAATTATTAAAAGGTATTCCTTTAGTTAATAATGTAGGAGTTGCTATATTTCATTTAATGAGCATATCAAGAAAACACATGAATTAGTTATTTTTTATTGTGACAAAACTTAAAGTAGCAAAGTGGTAAAATTTTTAAAGATCCCCAAATATTACCTAAATTTAATCAATAGTGTTAGTTTTGTCACATCTATCTTCTCATATCAGATTGTTATTAAAGAAATTATGGAATGGTCAGTTATGGTCATTGCTATTGTAAGAAATTTTTATAATTCGTTTGGTTCTTCTTTAGTCTTACACAAATATAAAACTTAGTTCTGATCTTATTCTGATATTTAATAAACCAATGACCTGGGACAAATCTTTTAATACTACTGAACCTACTGCTTCATCTGTAAACTATGAATAATAACATTGATCCTGCCTGTCACATAGGGTTATAGGAAGGTTCTATTTTAATAATGCATTTTGTTACCTGGAAAGCATTCTGTAATGATGAGTGACAGTGTGGTCATAGGGAGAGTTCAGTGAGATTGAGAAAGTGCCGTTTTCTGTCCTTAACATTTCCATTGTTATGACATAGTCCTCAAATTAGCCCCAGAATTTACTATGAAGAAGTAACATAATTGGAAATTTTTGTATTATTAGGTCTAAGAATATTTTACCTGGTGTGATAAAAATACTAATCTAGTGACTCTCATCAGATAATTAGCAGGGAATGCATTATGTATTGCCCTTCAAGGACCTAAGAGAACTTGCAAATCTGAGAGGAAGCCAGGCACTCACTGAGAAAGTTTAGCTGAGGCAAGATCTAGTAACATCTCTAGGGAGGAAGGGTTAGAGGCACGCCAACACCATGCACAGCTGGGATGTTGCGTCACAGAGGAGTGGATCACGGAATGGCAGAGAGTACCTAGGATTAGGACAAGAAGAAAGGATGACAAAAATGACATTAAAAATTTACTTAGAAAGGATTGTCTCTGTTTACTGCCTTTTGAGATCATTATTTTACATGGAGTCTACCTATTATTAAAAACTAATGGGTGGTTGCTGTTCAAAAATGAAAAAATAGCAATCATCCAGATTACATTTTATTTATGAGATCATTTGTACCTTTTCCTTCAGTTAGATATGTTTAGATGTAAAAATATCCTTTTAATACCATTTAAAGCTATGAAACAAAATATGAAATTCAGGCATATGTATAAAATTTTAAACACAGTTTTATTTAGTAATGATAGTAAGTTCAGATATTTTCAATAAAATAAAAACTACCAATAATTGGAAGAGAATTATTAATAGGGTTATAGTGATAATACTATATAATATTTTTATTTTTATATATTTAAATCCATATTCAATCTTTACCTCACTTATATATGTATGCGTATACATTTGAATATGTGCCACAGTATACCATTTATGAAGAACACAAATAATATTTTAAGAAATTGCTATTCATTTAACAATCTCCTGGACTTTAGTTTCAAAAAAGTCTGAATTATAGATAAGAATTCTAGGGATGCAGAGCAGGTCAGTGGTTCTGCAGAACTTGGGTTGACTGTAAGGAGCGATATTGAGAATATGGTGCTTTTTTGTGGTGATAGAGAAGTTCTGTATCTTGATTGTGGTAGTGAATCTATGCTTCATTAACTCTGTTGTACCCCAAACGTGCATGTATGTAAAAGCCTTTGAAATCTGAATAAAGTCTGAACTTGAGTTAATGGTATTATAACAATGTCAGTTTCCTAGTTTGGGCAATGTATTATGAATATGTAAGTAAGGTATGATTATTGGGGAAAGCTAGTTGAGGATAACACAGTAATTCTCTTCATTTTTGCAACTTATGCATCAAATTATTTTAAAATAAAAAGCATTTGAAGAGAAAAATGAAAAGTTCTGAAATCAAGCTTTCTTTGTTATTAGATGTATGGATTTGGGTATACTATTATTCAATTTCTTACCTCAGCCTCAGTTTCCTTATCTGTAAAATTAAGTTAATTTTATAGTATTACTATGATTAAATCAGTATGTGTAAGTGCCCAATACTGTGTAAAGAGTAAATTTTAAGCTTAACCATTGAGGTCCCTAGTCCTTTCTGAGGATTTTTTTTTTAAGATTTATTTATTATTTATATAGAGAGAGTGAGTGCAGGTGAGTGTGTGCATGGGGGTGGGGTAGTGGGGAAGGGAGAGAAAAAAATCTCAAGCAGACTCCTGGCTGAATGGGGAGCTTGATTCCCTGACTCTGAGCTCATGACCTGAGTCAAAATCAAGAGCTTGACATTTAACTAACTGAGCCACCCAAGCTCCTTTGTGGCTGTTGGTTTTTAAAGTTTCAAGTGGGAAGCTTGCTTTAAAAGAGAGAAGAAATGGATGATGGCTACATCTCAAAGCATTCAACAGTGAGGTTATTCTCTGTATCTTGAAAAGGTCTTAGTCCTTTTAATTCTTTAGCTTCTACTTAGGTCTTTCCAAACCAATAGTGTCATGACTTGCTATGTCACCAATAAAGAATTAATTCTCACTGAGTCCTTTTTTAAAGATTTCATTTATTTATTTGAGAAAAAGAGAGAGCACAAGCCAGGGGATTGACAGAGGGAGAGGGAGAAGGAGCACCCTACCCCCCGCTGAGAAAGGAACCCAATGTGGGGCTTAATCCCAGAACCCTGGGATCACCCATGAACACCTGAGCCAAAGGCAGATGCTTAGCTGGCTGAGCCACCAGGTGCCCTTCTCACTTAAGTTTTTTACTCATATCTAATCAGTAGACACAGGGTCCAAAACTTTATTGGCTCATTTGCTTTTTAAAATTTGTAAGTATTTAGCTCATTAATTTATACTAATTATTTTATGCTATTTTATTTTTACTAACTATAATGATATAATACTATTATATTAACTTATGCTAGTTTATATCAATACTCATTTTAAACATTTCTTCAGTAGGCAGTTACTAACTAATATTCATCTATTACTGTTTTCCAGTCATAACCGATTATAGTCTGTAAACATACAGCATTTTGGTCTTTTCAAATATGTAAAGGTAACATAAACAAAAGTGAAACTAAGAAATGCTTTACTCTGAAGTCCTATCTCCCTAGCTAGATAATACATTTTTTGAGGCTAAAGACTCCATTTTTCTTTATAGAAAGAAAAAAGTAAGCATAAAATCTAATGGAGCATCAAGAGGGATTGTGTCAAACATTCCTTCCCTCTTTGCCGTGCTTTGATAACTCTGTGAGAGTCAAGTTAAAGGAACATCACACACACACACACACACAAATATTACTCAGCCATAAAAAGTAATGAGACCTTAACATTTGCAACAAGCATGGATGGACTAGAGAGTATTATTCTTAGTGAAATAAGTCAAACAGAGAAAGACAAATACCATATGATTCCACTTATATGTGAAATCTAAAAAAACCAAAACCAAAAACAAAACAAATGAACAAAGAAATATGAATAAACAGACTCTTAAATACAATGAACAAACTCGTGGTTGCCAAAAGGGAGGTAAGTGAGAGCATGAGTTAAAGAGATAAAGGGGATTAAAAGGTTATGAAATAAGTCTTGGAGATAAAAAGCATTAGCATAGGGAATACAGTAAAAAATATTGTATTAATTTTGCTCAGAAACAGATGGTGACTATGCTTATGGTGAGTGAGCACTGAGTGAAGTATAGAATTGTCAAATCACTATGCCATATGTCTAAAACTAATATAATATTGTATGCTAATTATACATATATAGATATGAATATGCATACACACGGAGAAGAACATGATTATGGAGAGAAGTGGAGGAGAGGTTAGGAATGTTCATTTTGAAACAAGGAAAATGGAAAGAAGATAAAATGAAAAGGGACAGAATATCAGAAAAGCATGATGCTGTGCTCACTTTGTGACCATATTTCTGTATCATAGATCAAGGGAACATCCTGTGAAGCTTCAAAGGAATAAATTTAGGAGTACAAAAACATTTATTCTGACAGTGTGTACTAGGGCTAAAGTAGGCTTTACCATGAGATTTGGTGAAGCCTAAGAACAAACTGATTCACAAATGTTTTGGTAAATTATAATCTTCTGCCTTCTAAATGATAGACCTATACAAGGCTTATATATCTTTTAAAAAAGCATTACATGAAGCATATAATATACTTGATTTCAAGTAAGAAGAAGTAATAATATACATGGGGAAATGAATTAATTTATAGACTCGTGTGTTTGACACATATTTATTGAGTGGCCTCTATGGAGTGTCTTGTACCATTTCAGGAACCTGAAGTTCATCAGTACACATAAAAACTCAGATCCTGGGCACCTGGGTGGCTCAATGGGTTAAAGCCTCTGCCTTTGGCTCAGGTCATGGTCTCAGGGTCCTGGGATCGAGGCCCATATCTGGCTCTCTGCGCAGCAGGGAACCTGCTTCCTCCTCTCTCCCTGCCTCTCTGCCTACCTGTGATCTCTCTCTGTGTCAAATAAATAAATAAAATCTTAAAAAAAACAAAAACTCAGATCCTTGTGCTCAAGGAGCTTATATTTGAGTTGATGGAGAAAATAACAAAATATTTAGCATATGAGATGATTTGATGCTTTGTGGTAAAAGAAATAAAGCAAGAAAGGGATGGGATTGATGAAAATGTTCATTTAAAATAGTGTCTAGGAAAAAATTACACCAAGGTGATATTTGCATAAATATCTGAAGCAGGTGAAGGAATAATTTATGGAAACATCTGGAGAAGGAGTTTTCTACGCATTTCAGAAACAACTAAAAGACCATTATGATTGAAGTAGAGTAATGGAGAATTGTCATGGGGAGTAGTTGTTGAGGAGAACAGCGGAAAAGTAGTAGGTAGGTCATTTTGAGGGGTAGTGCTTCACAAATTTTAATTTGCATGTAAATCACTTGGGTGTCATATTAAAATGAAGATTCTGATTTAGAAGGTCTAGAGAGTTTACATTCCAAACAAACTTCCCTCCTAGTGATGCTGCTATTACCAGTCTGTAGATCAGACTTTAAAGAACAAGAGACTGAGACTTGTGTGCCATTGTAAGGATTTAGGATTTCTTTTGACTGCTGTGGGTTGAAAAGTAGTCATCTCTCCCACCCCCTCCCCAGGGAGAACAACAACAAATATTCAGGTGGTAAATCCCACTGCCTATGCATATGACCTT
Organism: Spilogale gracilis; assembly: GCA_004023965.1. Lineage (NCBI taxonomy): Eukaryota > Metazoa > Chordata > Mammalia > Carnivora > Mephitidae > Spilogale > Spilogale gracilis. Next base: position 16,013 of record PITA01025671.1, read on the forward strand.
ATATGGAAATAGAATCTGCAGATATCATCCTATTAAGCTAAGGTCACAGTAGATTGAAGAAGATGGGCATTAATCTAATGACTAGTGTCCTTATAAAGAAGGAAATTTGAACAAAGAGACACACAGTAGGGAAAGCCATGTGGAGATGTAGGCAGAATTTGTGGAGTGATGCATGCGGCTACATGGGAGAGAACACTAGGGATTGCCAGCTGTTACCACAAACTAGGAAGAAACAAGGAATATTTCCCTGAGTGCCTTCAGAGAGCGGATTGCCCCCTAATTACTTGATTTAAGACTTCTAGTCTCCGGAACTGTGACAGAGTGAATTTCTGTTGGTTCAAGTCACCCAGTTTGTAGTAATTTGTTACAACAGCCTCAAGTAACTACTGCACTGAGTGAGATGGAGGAACTTAAGAATAGCTTGATCTGTGTTATATTTTAAAGGACTCATCCTGGCTGCAGAGATGAGAATAGCTTGATGGGAGTATGGGCAGCACAGATGCAACGGGACCGGTTAGGAGGCTGAAACAGGAAACCTAACTGGATCTGGAGACTTCCAGTGTGGTAGCGATGGCACTGAGACATGTACTCCACATCTATTCTGAAGCCAGTGTTGACAGGATCTGGTAATGCAGTGTGGATTGTAAAAGAACTACAGGAGTTAAAGATAAAACCAAGGCTGGGGGATTAACTAGAAGGATGGAGCTTAATAACAGAGATAGGGAAAATAGTAACAGATTAAGAGCTGTGCTGGGTATGTTACCCAAAGGTAACATGTCTATTATGCCTCCAAGTGGAGATGGTAGGTAGGCAACTTGGTATGTGCTTGGAGTCCAGTGCAGAGGTTTCAGCTGGAGACATGACTGATAATGACTTAGGAAAAAAAATCACCATGTCTGGGAAAGCCCCTACATGTTGAAATTGACATCGGGAAGGAAAGTTGTATACTTTTAAAATATGATCTTTAGTGCCACTTGTTGTAGATTATACTGGGTCATATATCTGACCTGTGAACGATGTTCTAACATCGTTTGTAAAGACTACTAAGAAAGAGTCAAGAGATACTGTTTTTCTTCTTAGGGCTTCTTATGAGTTGAATTTTATTCTCTGCTAATTTCGTATGTTCAAGCCCTAACCCCAAAGGTTCTGGTATTTGGAGATGGAGACTTTGGGAGATAAGAGTTTTAAATGAGGTCATATGAATGGGCTGTCATGATGGGATTAGTGCCCTTATAAGAAGATTCTTCCCCTCTCCCCATCCCCTCCCAGGCCCTACAGTATGAGGACACAGTGAGAAGGTGGTATCTGCAGGCCAGGAAGAGAGCTGTCACCAAAATCTGACCCGGCTGCCACACGGATCTCAGGCTCCCAGCCTCCATTACTGTGAGAAAATACATTTCTCTTATTTTAAGCCACACAGGCTGATATTTTGTGATGGCAGCCCAAGCTAAGACAGGGATCTTCTCCTTATAAACACTGAATTTCCCATATCTTTAAAGCTTTTGAGATTTAAAAAAAATCAGCATAACAGGGATATTCATTATTTTTTGCTAGCCTTGAATTTGATGCCTCACTGCAAAAAGCATGACCTCGCTTAAGCCTGTGTGGGTGATATTTAAAAAGATCACACTGGCCTGAGCATGTAAAAACTCATAATTTAGTATTTCTGACAAAAGTCAGTCACTCAAATGTGGATCTTTTGTTTACCAGGCTTGTGGAAGAAGCAGGAATTATGTTACATGCATTAAATATCACCTAGCATCTATATTGGTCACATATATTTCCTGCTTTTGTCTTAGAAAGATACCTTCACTTTGGAAAGCATGTTACTGTCATGAATTATGTACAGATGTAGTAATATAATCTTTTCATCAACATTTTAAGAAAAACCCTGTCCTTTGGTGGGGACAGGAAGGTGGGCTAGGGGAGATGTGTAGATGTATAACACTATTTGTGGCTGGGAAGATGTTTGTCTTCAGTAATAGGTAATCCATTGTTACTGCAAAGATCTCTAATAGCTCTTTTCAGAGAAAACTGTCATTTTGATCTCTACCTGCCTGGATCTTTGTCTGTCTGTCTCACTTGGTCCAAAACTCTTGACAAGGAAAAGAAACAAGTTTTTTAATTGTACCAGCTCCAATATAAGCACAGAAGGGGAAAAAAAAAAACATCTATATTGAAATGGGCAACTAATTCCCAATGACAAAACTATTGTAAGGTCCAGTTTTGGAATCCAAACCGCCATTCTGTTTACTCATAGAAACAACTCCAGGTGTTATGGATAAATGGCCCCTGGAAAACAGACAAGCCAGGTTGGGGGAGATACCCAACCAGTTAAACCCCTTAATCTCCTTTCTAGGGAGGGTCCGGGGAGGTGTTTGGATGCAAACTAAGAACGGGTGGTTGACTTGTGAACTGTGTGACTCATGCTTGCTGTTTGAAATGCGTATATACCCCTAGACCCTTGCATTCAGGGTCCTTGCTGAAATCAGCTGTGCCCCGCAGATGCTTGGACCCCAGCTAGCTGGAAATAAACCTCACTGTGTGATTTGCCTTATCCTGAGCGTCCTTGGTTTCTCTTTGGGGAGGCGGTTGACACCGGACTTTATCACCATAACTATAGTCCTGGTTTTCTTGTCCATTACCAATAGGAAAAATAAACAAAAAAGATGTAATTGGACCCCTTTTAATCAGACTGTTGAATAGTAGAAATTCCACTTGTGGGAATTACTTTTCTAGGCATGGAGGATTTCCCCTTCTGAGGAATGAAGTATTGCTGAAGCTGACAAAATAATGTTACTACCATTTACCCACTTGTTATTACCAAGGCAATAGGTAGACTTCTCGCACTGCATAATATGCACTCATTAAGTCCGCTACTTTTGAACATAGCTTTTATGATCTCATGTAACCTATATGAAAACTGGAATGTGCATTGAACTCAACATTTGCAGAGTGTCATCTATATATAAAGTGTTTGCTCTATAAAATGTTTGCTCATCATAATGAGATTTATTCATTTTACACCAGCAAATTATATTGGTAAACCTCCAGCTACGTCTGGTTTGACACGGTGCACCAGCACTATACCTGTTCTGATTGTATTCAGTTAACTCCCTTACACAGCTGATGCGACATTACCGTACTGATAACAACACATCAGTTCTATTTCCTACACCTCCTATACCAGTGCAATCATGTCTATTTATTTTGAAAGGTTTTGCTGACATTGGCTCCCTCGGAGGCTGCACTTTGTTCAGATAAGATTCTTTATTTCATCCTATGCCAGGGATTATCAAGATTCTCTACACTGGAGCACCTGGGTGGCTCAGTTGGTTAAGCACCTGCCTTGTTCTCAGGTCATGATCCTGGGGGATCAAGTTCTAGGATCAAGTCCCATGGTGTGCTTCCTGCTTGGCAGAGAGTCTGCTTTTCCCTCTCCCCCTACTTGTCCTCTCTCTCTCTCTCTCAGATAAATAAATAAAAAAATATATATTTTTTTACTTCTCTACATACATTTAATTATTTCTATATAGAGATTTAAACCAACATAGTCCCTGTCTTCCAATTCAGTGCATCTCAGAAGTGTGGTCCCTGGATCATTAGCATGAGTGTTACCAGGGATTTGTTGAAAATGCAAATTATCAAGTATATCACAGACTGAGTCTGTTTTTACAATCCTTTCAGTTGATTCTGAAGCATGCTAAAGTTTGAGAACCACTTTGTAGTTGGTTAAATCATCAAAGAGATGGCGTAGACATGGATGTATACACATCTTATGAAGCTTACTGCTTTTAGATTTTCTAAAGAGAATGCATTGAGAAGTAGGTCTATCTTAGGTTCCACTAAATAATATTATTAAGTATTAAAATGCTTCCTTTGTATGATGTTGTTGTTGATAGTCTATTGACTATGATAAACTTGAGCAAGTCTCATATATATTAATAATCCAACATGTTAGGAAATACATTTGCAGTGATTTGGAAACTTTTTTGTGTTTTGTGCTTAAAAACACACATTTGAAAACATATATGAAAAACAGAAATAAATGGTTTAAACATTCAGTTAATTTTGATATTAAATCAACGTATGGTCAAAATTACAACCATGAACTAAATTGTGAGCTTAATGGAACTTTATTTTTTTTCCCTTTCCCCTCTGCACCTGCATAATGGACATGACCCCTAATAACTCTGTCAGTAATGGAAATAATATGTCCTTATATTCATTTAATCATCAACTATCTCACAAAGGCTCTGTGAGATTGTAGGTATTACTGACTTTGATTCTTCAGGGGTTTGTTGCATATGTGATACTTAGTTACAGTCACTCCTTGGGAGGATCATTCAGTACTTCCAAGCCCATAGTTTAGAAGAGGATATTTTTTTTCACTAAACAAAGACTAAGGCAGGAGAAGAATTGAAAGTAAATTGTCTATTTCAAATGCAGTAAGAACCTGACAACAGAAGAACAGGGTCACCTGGCCAGTGGGCTGCACAGGTGGGTCCGATGGCCCTTTCGCATGGCCTCCAGCTTGCTGTCATGCTTGCTTTGTCTGGTACAAATCTCCTCGGGGTGGGGGATTTGGCTTTAAGTGCTCCTGCTCAGTTATGGTCTCCTGTGCCATATGATCTCACCAGGCCCTCTGGAATAATAATAAACTTTCAATCTTACTTCACACTGTGAATAACTGAGTATCATCTGGTAGTAGTAATTGGGAAAAATGACTAACTCTTCCAAAATTTGCAAAGTATTTATTGCCGCTTTGGGGACCTCTACTCTTTATGTGTCTGAAATACTTTTTAAAAGCAGCTATTCTTTCTGGCTGTTGAGCTGTGACAAGTTTTTTGTTTTCTGGGTTTTTTTTGTTTGTTTTTTTGTTTTTGGGGGGTGAGATCTCTGGAAGGAAGAAGAGTAAAGATGAGTGAGAAAACTATATGAATATCATTAACTTTTTATTAGTTCAAAACATTTAATGGTTTTTAACTAGAAAAGTAGCAGTTTCAGTTTCTATCTACTATAGCAGGAGAATTTGGCTCAATTTAGAAATTAAGATTAGAAAAAACAGATTTTGTTTTTTATTTTTATTTTTTAAAGATATTTATTTGACACAGAGAAACACAATCAGAGAGGGAACACAAACAGGGGGAGTGAGAGAGGGAGAAGCAGGCTTCCCGTCCAGCAGGGAACCAGATGCGGGGCTTGATCCAGGGACCTCGGGATCATGACCTGAGCTGAAGGCAGAGATCTAACCACTGAGCCAAGATTTTATATATTTCTGGTATATCCATACCCATCACTATATTCATTTTATTTTATTTTATTTATTTATTTTTAAAATATTTATTTATTTATTTATTTGACAGAGAGAAACATAGCTAGAGAGGGAACACAAGCAGAAGGACTGAGAGAGGGAGAAGCAGGCTTCCTGCAGAGCAGGAAGCCCGATGTGAGGCTCGATCCCGGGTCTCCAGGATCATGACCTGAGCCGAAGGCAGTCGCTTAACCAACTGAGCCACCCAGGCGCCCCAACTATATTCATTTTAAAATGTAATGTTGCTCTGTTTATATTAAGGATTTTCACCCATAGTGTGGCCAGTCTCTCCCCTACCCCACCCCATATCCGTGGGGAATCAGAAAAGAAATTGACTTAATCATTGTTAAAGAAACTAGGTCATAATTAATAACCAAAAAATATACTGATTGTCAAGATGATTTATTACCAGAACTGGCTACCAATGACATTTTCAGCTTACATTGAAAGATTCTTAAATTTTGAGACATTTTTTCAAGCTACAATAACATCTTTTGAAGGTTTAAAGTATTATATTCTTAGCATCTGGAAATTTTTCTGTTATTTTTACCTCTTTCAGGTATTATTCTATGATTTAGAATTGCTCTGTTCTCCATTGAATGCAAAAAACAAACAAACAAATAAACAAACAAAACAAAAAACACCTACCTTAGCTTCCTAACACTGGAAAATTAAAACTAATAAAAAACAGTACTCACTCTGAGGGAACTATAACACTAATTTGGAGACATACAGGAGACTATCAGACTGTTCCATTTTAAAGATTCAGTTCAAATATTGCCATCCACATCAATGTCTCCTGATTGGGAGAGTATTTTTTCTTTCTTTCTTTTTTTAAATATTTTATTTATTTATTTGACAGAGAGAGGAGATGGTGAGAGAGAGAATACAAGCAGGGGGAGTGGCAGAGGGAGTGATTTCAGGCTCCTGGCTGAGCAGGGAGCCTGAGCAAGGCAAGGCTCTGTCCTACTATACTGGGATCTTGACCTGAGCCACCCAGGTGCCTCGAGAGTATTTTGTCTTTACCAATGTGGTAACAGTACTGCATTAGAGCATTGAAAATTAGTTAATTTTAATCTGTGTAACCACCCTTTTATGACCCTTTCAGGGCAGGATCTGTGTTTTCTGATTCCTTTTTTTTTTTTTTTTTTTAACTACAAGTAGTAGTCGGCATGGCCTTTATGCAGAAAGGTGTGTTAAAAACATTTTTATAATAATCTTAAATTAACACATGAATAAGGCCAAAATTAGACATGTTACACAAGTAAGCATTGCCTGTGATATTGGAAATAACAAGTTAAAAGGTTATCATATACTCAGAACCTACTAGAATTGAAAGTATCTTGGAGAGAATTTCTGATTTTCTCTATGATGCAAATTTAGTTGCTGGCATGTTTTATGTTCCTTAACACATAAGCTATTTAATGGTAAGGCAATTATATCATATACATGATTATATAATATACAGTTAAACAGTCTTAGGTTAATAATGCTTTAATAAATTTTATTAAAACCAGTATATTGTTCTACTTAACACAGTCTTTCCTTTCTTAAATATGACTCTTTTGTACAGGTAGAATCTTATTTTTGCTTTGGCTTCAAACTCATCAAAGGTTATTTAGACAATGGCTTCTTACATATAAAAATGGGTGTGCATGTATGCACATAGAAATATATGTGTGACTGTATACTTTGGATAACCTTTTAGGAAATGCCTAAGACATAGTTTGTAACATCACAAAAAAAAATCAGTGTAACAGACTGCATAGGAATTGGTATTATGTGTATGAGAGCCATATGAGTCCAAGAGGGTGGACAAAGAGGGTTATCTTTGCAAGCTACTGCCCAGCAGGATGGCTTTTACAAGGATAGGGATGACACAGTTTTTTTCTTTTCCTGTGAACAAAGAACTTGTCACCTCCCCAGTACATTCATTCTCCCCTGCATGGAGTTACGTGCCCATGTTGATTTTCAGACCTTAACCTGTAAAAATTCCCTTTGGAAATAACTTTACATTTAGATTATTTTTGAGAGAAGCTTGAAAAGGTGAATTTAATAGTGAGTCAGTCATTGTAACACCTTACTATTACTTTTATATAAGAGAGATGTCCTGTCTTGAGAAGCTATATGCTTAAATCATATTGGTTTTGTTTTTCTCCTCTTATTATCATGTGTTCAGCATTTCGTTGAAAGCATACTTTTATTAATATTTTTTGCTGAGAGTTTTGAGTGACCATTTTTGACAGCTTTCCAAATCCACGTGAATACCTTACTCAGTTTTCCTTGAGGTCCAACAAGTTGCCAGATACTGTCATATCCTTGATAGATATGTATGTGAGACCCTATAGATATAATAAAGTTTGAGCTGCTTTGAATATTGCCATTAGAAGTTTTCAAAGAGCTAAGGTTTCCCTTTCCTTCTTTTGTTCCTTCCTCCCTCCCTCCTTTCTTTCTGTTCCTCCCTCACTCCCTCCCTTCCTTCCTCCCTTTCTTCCTTCCTTCCTTCCCCTTTTCCTTCTCCTTTTCTTTTCCTTTCCTTTCTCTTCTCCCTCTCTCTCTTTTTCCTTCCCTTCCCTTCCCTTCCCTTCCCTTCCCTTCCCTTCCCTTCCCTTCCCTTCCCTTCCCTT
>PITA01025672.1:0-11080 GCA_004023965.1 Spilogale gracilis
GGGGGGTCCTCCCCTCCCCTCAGCGCCCTTCCCCAGGGGCTGTGCTTCCATACTCCTAGTCTCCACCTTCAGCTCAGGACATGTTATAACTTAGGCTAAACTGTGAATTCCGGTGGGGACAGCCTAGGCCAAGCCCTCCAGGTGCATGGCTCTGCCCCCTGCCCTGTCCATGGATTTCAGCAGAGAGCCGGGCCCTTCTCTGGCTGTGTCCGGGCAGCCCGGGGCGGCCTGGGGCCGGCGGCCTTCCAGCTTTGGCCCCTGCAGCTCTTCTCAATGCACTTTAATAATGTAACGTATTACTAATAAACAGACTATTTATTTACCTGTGCCCGTTCCTTGCCTGCAGAGCCATCCAGGTCGTGGGTGGGGGGAGGGACGGTGACTCCTGCCCGTGTGAGCGTCACACACACTCACTGTCTCTGTCCCTGAAGCCCAGGAAGTGCTCCGCGGGGCTCCTGGCTAATGGGAGGCAGGAAGGGGCTCTCAGATCTGAACCCACATCTCTCGAGCAGCATGACACCTGCCAAGCTGCTGAGGGGAGTTAGGGGTAGGGGGCCAGACGAGGGCAGGACCAGAAATGGGGGCGCCCAGAGGGATGGATGCAGAGCAGAGGAAGCCTGGAGGCCTCCCTGGGGCCTTGGCCCCCCTTTGTCCCTTTCTCGCCTGCCCTGGTGGTAGGGACACAGGCCTTTCGGGGACACAGGCCTTTCGGGGTCTGTGCAAGATGGTCCTGGGCAGTAACTGCTGGAAGGGGGGATGTGGCAGACTTGGGGCGCTTCCCCCCTCTGAGTTGAAGCCTGCTTCTGGGGGGCTCTGGTAGACACCCACAGGGCTAGAATCACCCCTTCCCTGTCAGTCTGCCCTGTGCTTTCCCAGGCAGCCCCCTGCCCCCCCGATGGAAGATTCTGCCTGGTTCTTTCTTCCCCACACCCCGCCTCCCCAGGGTGCCCAAGGCAGCAGCAGGGACTGGGGCCAGGAGTCCGGGAGTCTGGGGGGAGCCGGAAGAGCTCGGGGCTGGGGCAGAGATGTGGGGCTGCCGTTACCCTCGTGCTCTGGGCAGACCTCGCCGTCACCGAGGCTCACTCTCCTCATGTGCAAGAAGGGGCTGGGCTGCTGCTTCAGTGGGCCCCTTCTGGCACGCAGGTCTGGGTTCTAGGTCCAACCGCCTTCGTCTTGGGGGCCTCGGAGTCTATGCCTTGGCCTCATCTGTTTCCCCGGCTCCGAGCCAACGTGCAGTAGCGGCGGAGCCCACCTGCCGCACCTGCGGGGGAAGGCAGGAAGGAGTGCATTTTAGGAGCAGGTAGTGGAGAAAGTGTGGGCCAAGCCCCACCCCCGCCTGGATTGCTGGGTCACCTCCAGCCAGCTGCTGCCCTCTCTGGACTTCAGCAGCCTCCGTCCTTCCAGGCGGGGTGCTCTCGGCACCCAGGCCTCTGGAGAAGACCGGAGGGACAGAACACACCCCTTTGTCTCTGCAGAGGCGCCCGCGGAAGCCAGGCGGGAGGAAGCCGGGCAGGAGGAAGCCGGGTGCATCGAGGCGTGAAATGAGCCCCTGTAAATCCACGTAAATGAGCCGGTGGGGAGAGGGCGGGCTGGGCACGGGGCTCCTGACCGGTTCCCCTCCGTGGGCAAGAAGCACAGCGGACCTCGGATGGTGGCGGCCCCCGAGGACCGGTGGCCTGGGCCCAGACGCACAGAGATCCCCGTGATATCAGGACACCAACCCCAGGCTCCGGGGGGCCAGGCGAGGGGCAGGGGTCAGGCCTGTCCTTTTGCCTCCTTCCTTGTGCGTCCCCCTGCCACCTTGAGGGGAGGAAGGGTTTGGGCAAAAACGGAGAATTAAGGCTGTTAAAGACCGAAGGCCAACCCGAGTAGGAGCCGCCTTTATAACTGAAAACCTGAGGGCTCGCCTCCTGCTGGCGTGGGCCCCGCGGGCAGGCCTCAGTCCTCTGGTGTCTCTGCGGCCGGATATCCCTGGGCAGCCCTTTACAGCCCCACACAGCCCTGTTTTCTCTCTCCTCATCTCCTTCAGTCCCCTGCTCACACGAGTCTCTCCCTGGAATGCCAGGGGCAGGGTGATCCCAGGCAGAGATTTCAGAACGACTGAATTCTCCAGAGGAGTCCTGAGCCGTGCCTCCGCCAGCACCCGTGATGCCTCGGCCTGCTTCATCCTGAGCTGTGGTGGGGAGGGGGCAGAGGGAGCCTTAAGGTGAGTCGGGCCTGGGGTGCTGGCTAAGGAAGGCACAGTCCCTGGCCCCGAGACCCCCGAAGCCCGGTAGGGGAGGCCGAGCTGCGGCTGGATGGTGATGATCCCAGGAAGGAGGCAGCACCCCATGGCGTGCTTGGGGGTGGTGTGAGTGGGCCTTAGGGGACAAGCGGAGACGTCACTGAAGAATGGAAGACGATCAGATTTGGGAGGGCTGGGGGTGGGGAAGCGCCTCGAGTGGCCAGCCTGGGCTGAGTCGGGTGAGCGCCGGGAGGCAGACATTGGTCAGTCTGGGTGACAGCTGTGCCTCCAGCATCAAGAGCAGAGGAGAGAAGCGCGACTGAATACTGGGAGCCGAGGCCCCCCGCCTTCGCCCTGCAGGTACTAGGGAGCCATCGAAGGCTCTGGGGCAGGGGGAGGGCGGCGACGGTGGTGAGGATGAGCGGGCCTCGACGGGGCCCCCGGTTCCCACGGGCCATCCCTGCCTACCTCATCCAAGCTCACCCCTCGCCCACCCCAGCCGTTCCCAGCTGCCTCCACGGCCCAGTGTTAGTCTTTCTTTGTGTGGACGAGGCCCTCCCAGCCGGGGTTCCGGCCAGGAGGTCCGTGGGTGTGGGACGGCGGAGCGGGGCCGCGGTGGCTCACTCAGGCTCAGGAAACACTTTCATGTTGATATTGGTTAATTCTGGGAGGAAGAGTCCTCGGGAAGAAAACAAAAACAAAACCACATTCCCAGGGTCGCCGTGACCACAGCCCAGCCCACACGGGAGGAAAGGGCTCGGAGCCACACCCGGCAAGCGCTTGTCCGGCTGTGGTTGCTGCCCCTGCCAGGACGGCTGGACCAGACCCGGATCGAGTCCCCGGAGGCCTGGCCTCCCACGCGGGCCCGAAAATGGGCTCGGAGGGCTCAGGCAGAGCAGAGCGCGGGCTGCAGGTTCGGCCTACAAACCCGAGCGCGTGGGCTCCGTGGCCGGCCACGCTCCCAGCTCACCGGCTGACTCATGCCACAGCAGACATTCCTAATCAATGGCGGCATTTCTTTCTCCTGAGCTCAGTGACTGATTTCCTCCGGGATGACATTCTTCACGAGCTGCCGGGCCCCCGGGATGGGGCTCCCCCAAGTCTAGAAGACATGATGGGTCTTCAAGGTGTAATAGGAGGAAAAAAAGTCATTAGTGCATTGTTACACTGATGACACTTGGAAATGAAGATGTTTGGGCTATATCGGGTCAAATAGAACATATTGTAGAAGTTCATCTCGCCCGCTTCTCTTAACTTCTAGCCAATGTGACCATGAGAGAATTGACGAATATCTGTGTGGCTCAGATGTTTCTGTTGGGCAGCCCTGTGTATCTGCTCTGTGAGGACAGGGGGCGTTGTCTTTTTTTTTTTGAAAGATCTGTTTTATTTATTTGAGGGAGTGCGAGTAGGGGAGGGGCAGGGGGGGCTCTCGAGCAGACGCCCCACTGAGCGCAGAGCCTATGCGGGGCTTGATGACCCTGAGACCGCGACCTGAGCCGAAACCAAGAGGCAGAGGTTTAAGCGACTGAGCCCCCCGGCGTCCATCCTCTCCGTGTTTTTTCTTCGCTAAGTCCCCCCCAGGTCACTGCCTGCACACAGGGGGTGCTCAGCGATTGTGGCGGAGCCGTCGATGGGAGCGCGCCCGGTGACTCAGCGGGACCGCCTCGCCCCACCGCGGCCCGACGGCTCCCGGAAGCCCCCGGCCGTGCTTTCCAGTGTCACACAAGGGTCCGCGTGTCGGGACTCCCTCAAAACCCAGAGGGGGCAGCGGGAGGTGGACGTGCGTGGCGGCTCTTCCCCACCACCGACTGGTCCTGGGAAAGGGAACTTCCTGTTCCTTCTGGTGAAGAAGCCCGGCAGCAAACAGATGATCTGGAAATCACCTGTCGGGGCCCTGTGCCTCCCTCGGGTGCACCTCCCGGCCGCGGCCTCTGGTCTCCGGGGGGAAGTAGGGAGCTCCTGAGCACGAGGGGCAACTGGGGCCACTTCAGTTTCCCAGCGAGCAAGGCCGGTAGCCTGGAGCATCCTTGTGTCTCCATCAGCACGAGCCTAAAAATAGTGTGCTCTTACAGCCTCCCCCGCGGCCGCCCGCGCCGAGCCGGGCCCTGCGCCCGCCGCTCCTCCGCAGCCCAGATTGCCTGCAGGCTGCCCCAGCTACCGCCCGCCCCCATGCCGGCTCCTGGCCCCGGGGACCTGGGCTCCGGGCTCCCGCGTCAGGCCTGCTGAGGGTCTGCCTACGGCTCTGCCCCCCGCCACACGGGCCTCCAAACCCCGCGTCCACTGCCCGCTCTTGAGGGGAGGCAGGCTGGCCGGACAGGAGTCAGATGCGCGAGAACAGGCCGTGGGAGCGGCAGGTGCCGGCGGGGTGGGAGGCCACAGCGCGTGGTGAAGGACCGGCTGAACCAGTCGGAGTGGTGGGGCCGGCGGCACAGGCTAGACGGGAGTCTGCTGGCTCCCACCCCCCACGCGAGGGTGCTCCATTCCGTCCATCTGTGCGTAGAGCCCGGGGGCCCTCCCAGTGCCTGGGCCCTCTCCCCACTGGGGCTCTGTGATTTGGGAGAAGCCCTGCTGCCTCCCGGCTCTCAGCTTCTGGGGACCCTGCCGGCTGATAAAGCTGCGGGTAGGGAGGCTGGACCCCCCGCCGATGCCGGAGAGGGGGGTACCCAAGGCCATCTGGAGTGCCTGCCGGAGCCCGGACAAAGACCTCTGAGTCTTGGCGCCCTGCTGGGCCTCATCCTCCCCTTCTGCGGTGGAACCCGCCCTGCTCTGGGTCTGAAGAGTGGGACCGGGGCCCGCTCTGCGGAGGGTCTTCCTGGCGGCGAGACTGAGCGAGCAGGTGACGCTGCTGGCCCATGTGGCTTCCCCATTCCCCGCTGCAGGAAGTGGAGGCAGCGGAAGTCACCTTTTCCTCTCCCGGACAGTGACTATGGGGGAAATGCTGAGTCCATGGGGCGGATCTTCCTATAGATGGTTCCAGAAATCCTATTACCAAAGCCCCTTCTTGCCCCGATCTCTCCTGACAGGCTGGCCAAGGCCCTCGGAGACAGAGTGCCGGTGTGGGAGTTCTGTCCCCCAGTGGAAGCTGGGGGGATGGTGCCTGGGAGGGGGCTCCTTGCCTAGAGCTGCAGAGCCTATGAGAGCCTCGCCCAGAACCCAGGACTCCTGCCTCTTCCTACCCTTGCACGGCACCTGCCCCCACGGCAGCAGCAGCGGGTGTGATCTAGATGCTCCTTGGCCAAGGTAAAGATGTTGGGGAGGTTTTGAGACTCAGGGTTTTCTTACTCCCACCGCTGTGTTCATTTCCTGGCAGGTGGGGGCCCTCCTCCGGGTGCACACTGGCCACCATGAGGTGTCAGTCCTAGGACATTCGTCCCTGGCTCTGGGGAATGTCAGAGGTGGGGACCACTGGGCCACGTCACCTGCAGAGAGACAGAGAGACTGCCCTGGAGGTGAGCAGGGGAGAGAGACACACAAAAACGCAGTGTGGAGTTAGTGATGCACTGGCCTAAAGGGGCCTCAGTCCAAGCCCCACTTTACTCCCCCTCCCCTGGGCTTCTGTTGACATGCCTCTGGCCCACCTGGGAGCTGGGAACCGAGGAACACTGGACCCTAGGAAGCCCCAGGGTCAGGGAGCTGCAGGGAGGAAGGCCAAACATGGACCACACCCTTGCAGATCTGGGGGCTGGATGTCCCTGGGGGAGGTTCATGGCGACCCAGGCCTCGGCTTCCGTCCTTTCAGGACAATGGGTCAGAGGAGGCCCTACCAGGTACTTGGGTTTCCTGGGCGGATCAGGGCTTTCCTGGAAGGGCCTAGCCTTCCTGGTTTCCCAGGGTCAGAGTGATCCCACGTGGGGAGGGGAGGGGACGCTGGGCAGGCAGGAAGTCCCTGGGGTCACCCAGGACCTGCTCTGCTCTGGTTTCGGGGCTCCAGCGGTCCCCAGAGCATGTCCCTGTTGCAAGTAGCCCACTGACTGAGCACGCATTAGGCACCGGCTGTGTGTGGAGGAGGCTCACAAGGGGTCGGGGGAGCCCGGGCTGGACTCGTGGGAGAGGGCCCTGCTGCTGCTGGGCAGGAGTGAAAGCCCCTCCAGGGCCTGGGACCGACCCGTGGAGCCCAGAGAGCCTTCTGAGAGGGGTGACTTAACTGCACCCTCCCTCTTTGCCAGAGATGATTCTAGAAGTTTTACATAATTATCCTCATTTTCTTAGCAGCCTCCGAGGTCGATACTGTTATTTCCATTTTATGGTTAAAGGCACTGAGAGGGTATGTAACTGATTAACGGTGCACGGCAAAAACACGCCCCTGGGTTCTGTCCTCAGGAAACCGGCTTCAGACCGCTTGATCTGATCTCGCTTATGCATTGTGCAGCTGCTTGCGAAACTCCTCTGCGTTGCTGGGCCTGTGGTTGACACCAGATGTTCACGGCAGAGGCCAGCAGACGTGGGGGTCCCTCTGGCGAGATGATAAAGGTCAGGCCTGGGGCAGAGGCGGCCCCCGTGGGCCAGGACCGCTCGCACGCCATCCGCGCAGACCCAGCCCTTGGCCATTAGAGGGAAATGATGGGACCACCTGTTCCAAGAGGCTCAGAGGGGAGGGCTGGCGCCCAGTGTGTCCTTCAGGGAGGGGTGGGTGCCCCTCCGCTTTGGCTGGGGGGCCGCCGCAGGTGCGTGAGTCGGCATTCCCCTTTTGCTGGTTCTCACCAGCACCCCGTCAGGAAACAGCTGCTAAGGGGGCTGGAGGGAGCCCACATCCTGCCCTACCACGGTGAAGTGAACACTGGGGTGAGGACCCCGTGGGGACGTGAAGCAGAGTAACGTTGAATCAGACTGACTCACTGGGAACCTCTGCCCACCGCTGGCTCCGAGCCAGATGCTGCAGCCAGACCGAAGGGAGAACTCCCCTTCCCAGCTGCCATCCATACGCTGCTGGGACACGTGCCAAAGGAGAGGCGTTGGTGTGCGGGGTGCCCAGTCCTCAGGCTCCGTCCCGCTCGCCTGCTGGGGGGGCGCTGCTGCCGTGCTGGGAGGAGGGGACAGCCTCAAGTCCCCTCGTCACGGGAGCGCCTGTCCTGAAGACGGGGACACTACAAGGCCCGCTGGGTCTCCCGGGGCCCTGACCACCTACCCCTCCCGGGCTGAGCGGGGGGCAGGGGTGCGGCGAGCAGGTGGGCCCTCCCCGGACAAGGAGCGGCTCCCGGGCGGTGTTTTCAGACACAAACCAGCCAGCCAGCCCGGGCGGCCCTCCAACTCATTCCTACGGAGGTAGTTTACCTTTACTTTACTTTTATTTTATTTTTATATTTAATTGCGATTTTAGAAAATCACATTTTTAAAAAGATTTTATTTATTTATTTGACAGAGAGATCACAAGCAGGCAGAGAGGCAGGCAGAGAGAGAGGAGGAAGCAGGCTCCCCGCCGAGCAGAGAGCCCGATGTGGGCCTCGATCCCAGGACCCTGAGATCATGACCTGAGCTGAAGGCAGAGGCTTTAACCCACTGAGCCCCCAGGCGCCCAGGAAACCACATTTTAAAGGGTACAATCCAGTGCCTTCCAGTGTATTTGCAATGTTACACGACCATCATCCCCATCGATTTCCAGAACATTCCATCAAATGTTCTTTTTTTCCCAAAGGAACTCTGTGCCTTCACAGTCGCTCCCTTTTGGCCTCCCCCCTGAAGACACTTTCTGTCTCCGGGAATTGCCCGTTCTGGCCCTTTCACGTCAGTGGTCACACACCGCGTGGCCTCCGAGCCCGGTCTCTCCCACTTACCGTAACTGTCTCCGAGCCCCTCACACCCGCCCCCTCTCGCTGACTCATAGGTCGCGGTGCCCCGCCGCAGTCCTCCACCCGTCGTCACCCACCCCCGGTGCCCCGCTCCATCGTGGGCAGGACCGTGCGGATGCTGGGGCGCAAACTTTCCGCGGGCACAGGTCTGCCGCTCCCGGGGCGTCTATCTGGGGTCACGTGGGGGCTCGTGTCGGGGCGCGGCCACACCGCTCTCCACGGAGCTGTGCCATCTTACGTTCCCACGGGCGGCGGGGCTGCCTTCTCCCCCTCGTCACCAGCACCTCTCGTGCCTTCCTTCCTGTTCCACACCTGCTGGGTGCCAGGCCTGCGGTGGGGGCCCTCCGAGCACGCGAGGCACCGTCGTTTCTGCCGTGGCCGCGCCTCTCTGCCTCACCTTTGCCCGGCCCCAGCACTCGAGTGCCTGCGAAGGGGGACAGTCAGTGTGCACCTCAGCGTTGCTGCCTGAGCAGGCCCCTCCCGGCCTCACATCCACCCACACAGCCTGCTCCTTGGGTGCCGGGCCCTCATCTCCAGAGCCTGGGCCAGCGGCTCAGGCCAGAGGAGGAGACCGAGGCTCAGAGTGGGGTCGCCCCAGAAGGCAGTGGTGGAGGGAAATCAGAGCCCTGGCCCCCTCCGCCAGCCTGCGGGCCTTCCAGTTCGGATGGGGTGAGGCCCGGGGAGCATGCGGCTGGGGTAGGGAAGGGGAGGTGGCAGGAGGACGAAGCTCCGAACAGTTCCCCAGGCCGGGCACAGTGCGGGGTGAACGGTGAGCACTAGAGCTCCCTGGGACCTGTTCTGACTCGCTTCCCCTCTGCCCAGTTTCAGTTCTGCCTCTCTTGCCCCTGGGACCCCAGGGCTGGGGGTAGGGGGATGGGGCCACACGGAGTCAGAGCTTCCTGCCTCAGCCTGCCTTCCTGTCCGGTCCCCTCCACCCTCCCAGGCCCGGCGGGCTGAGGGAGGAGGCCGGAACCTGGTGGCAGACACCTAAGTGTTCATATCTCATAGCCTAGAGCCCCCAGTGGTCGGTCTCCAAACAAAGGTTGGGGAATGCCTGCTCAATGAAATCATACTTTCTAGGACTCAGTCGAAATGAGCTCACCAGGGCCCTTCCTCTTGCTCTCAGTGACTCATGGGGCTCCTGGGTAAGTTCCTGGCCAGATCAGGTGTTGAGGTGTGTGGGGACAGGTTGGAGGCAGCCCTTGTCCTCCCAGAAGCCGGGAGAAGCTCTGGCCCTCCCGCAGCACCCTCGGCTCTTGTGAAGGCAGTGGTGGGGTCTAGAACCCACGGGGTCTAGACAGGTGGGACCTTCCTGACCCGGTTCTCCCGTCGGTGGGTGGGCGCTCTAGGGGCTGGGGGCCCCGTGGACCTGAAGCCCACCCTGCCTGCTTGCCCCCCTCCCCCTACATCCCCCCATTTCTTCCTCTCCGTGCTCGGCTTACTTGGGCTGATGCTATCTTCTCATCTTGTTCCCCGGCAGGCCGCGTGCTGCGGAGAGTCAGGGGGGCCTGGGAAAGTCCACAAGATGACTGGACTTCTTCCCCGTCGTGGAGCTCTGCGGGGCTTCTGGGGCAATTTCTGGGTCTTTAGCAAAGGGCCTCAAGGATTGGCGTTTCCTGGGGGCTGCCCTGGTGTGCAGCTCCGTCCGCTGGGGGATTTTTGGCATGGCTCAAACTCCCCTGGAGGGCTTAGGTGCCCAGGCTGGCGGGGCTGTGAGGACAGACATCGGGACCTCACTGGTGCCCTCGGGACGGGCCATCCAGTGGGGTCGGAGTTCCAACCGCACTGAACCCAGGGAGGGGGCATCAAAACTAAAGTGCTTCTTGGATTCTGTGTCTGTGGAACAGTGGCTGTCAGCTCGTCAGAGGCACGGAGGCGGGAAGCAGGGTGACCTGCGTGGGGAACGCAAGTGCTTCCATACGACCGGCTGGGGATGTGTGGGGATAGGAGGACGAGCATGAGTGGGGGGGCTCCAGCAGGGCCCTGGGGCCTTGGCCAAGGGCTGGAGAGCGGAGACCCTCCCGAGCGCCTCACACCTGTGCCCGGAGGCCTCCTGCGTGAAGCTGGCCAGGGAGGTGGGAGGAGGCCCGGGTGCGAGCGGTCAGCAGCGGGGGCAGTACTGAGGGGCCAGTCAGTGTGGGCTGTGCGAGGGCCCTGGGTTCAGCTCTCAGGTCAAGGCGGGCGGGGAGGCCGGCGGCCGTGGGGGCAGAGTGGGGACGGCGCTTTGGCTTGAGTGGGGAGGCTCAGAGAGGGTTCCTGGAGGACAGGAAGGACGAAGCCGAGGGCTTGAAGCCCAGAGACAGCGGGAGGTTGGCCGCGGGTGCCCCGGAGCCTCTCTGAGAAAGGCAGAGACCCACTGACGCTCCACTCCGGCAGGACCCTGAGAAGGGAGGAATGGAGTAGTCAGGGCGAGGGGGGGACAGAGGCCCGGGGGACGCCTTCCCAGGTGACGTGAAGGCTGTTCCCACTGCGGTGAGATGACCAGGACGGAAACCGGGGAAAGCAGAGGTGTCCTTTGAATAAATCTCTGCAAGGTGCAGGTGTAGGTCCCCCTGGGCGGCCGCTGGACAGGGGCTCTCACGCGGGGCCACCTGTGGGCACAGAGGGGAAGGGGGGCCGCCCTAGCCAAGTGTCCGAGCCGGGCAACTCCCGGGGAGCAGGACCAGACGGACGGAAGCCTGACTGTGGGGCCCGGCCTGCCAGGCAGGGGCTCTGCACGCATGACCGGCCCACAGGTGCTCCCTGGCCGTGTCCGCCTCCCGCCCCGGCCCGGGAAGACCTCTGCCGCCCCCCACCTCCTCCAGGGCCAGGCGTGCCAGGAGGGCACGGGCATGCGGAGGTGGGCAGGAAGGCGAGAATTCCGGGGAGAGGTGCCTGTATCTGCTCACCCTGGCCCGTCGCGGGCACGCCGGGACGGCACCTACTCAGTGGGCCTTGCCAGCGGGCAGTCGTGCCCTCGGGTGGGGGTTCTCAGGAATCTGCCCACTTCCTCTTCTCTGAAAATAGGAACGCCCTCAGTTTCCAGGAAAAGGAACCAACCTTTGTTGTGTGACCCTCACCTACACACACA
>PITA01025672.1:11180-24057 GCA_004023965.1 Spilogale gracilis
ACACACGCACGCGCACACACGCACGCGCACACACCCACACTCACGCACGCACACACACACGCACGCGCACACACACGCGCGCGCACGCACATGCATGCACGCACACACACGCACACACCCCCACGCACACACACACACACCCCCACACACACACAGAGTGTGCAGGTGCTGGGCCTGGAGCTGAGGCTGGAGTGCTCAGGGACTCACGCCAGGCCACGCTGTGTGTTGATGCAGAGCTGCCGAGAGGTCTGGCCACGGTGTGATCTGTCCCCGGCACATGGCCGGCCGGACACTCCGCATGGCCAGGTACATTTCTAACCTTCCCTCTCATCTCGGGTGCTGGTTTCCTGGAGGCCTGGCGTTCCTGACGCTCTCACAGACCGGTGAAACAGTTCTACCACCTCTGGGGAGAGGCACTGGGGGCCGAGAAACACTCTGAGAGGGTCTACACGGCCTGTTCACAGACCCTCCTCTGCCCCCAGGACACCTGCTAGGGATGGGGATTGGCTCCTAAGGGGGCTGGCGGTCAGAGCTTGGGGTCCCCAGTGGGGTTCTGGCTCCCCCGTTGTGACCCACAGAGGCCTGCTCTCTGCTTATCCTTAGCCTCCTGCACACGCCCAGCCACAAATGCCTCCCACTTTTCCTTACCTGCTCCAGTGCCAAGAGCACGGGCTCCGGGCTCAGAGGTGAGGCCCGTAGCACCTGCATGACCTTGGGCAAGGTCTGTACGCTCCTGGACCCTTCATCTCCTCGTCCGCAACAAAGGTGCTAACAGTGACGCCCCAGAGGGTCTCCGAGGGTTAGGGGAGAGGCTCCACAACTAGCTCACCGGAGGTGCTCAGTAATTACGGCGTCCTGGGGTGACCCCCACAGTCGGCTGCTAGGTGCGGGGCCGAGTCAGCTCGGGAATGAGGCAGAGCATGGCGCTTCAGGGAGCTGAAGGTCTAGCCTGGGAGTTTGGGGTTCCTGTCCCTGCCGGGGCATCCTGGAGGAGGGAGGCCATGAGCCTGAGCGCAAGAACGAGGTGCCATGGTACTTCGGCTAGGCACCCCCGAACAGCTGTGGGGCTCGGGTAGAGGCCCCCATAATGTATGTCTCGCTAAGTTCCAAACCAAGCTAACAAACTGGTAACTAGGGTTCACTCTAGCCTCCCGGGATAAACGTTCCTTGAGACCTGCCTGGAAGGCCAGGTTGCATCTAGAGTTCTTGGACGCCTGGGGTCCGGTTGCTGGGGTGCGGTGGCACAGGGCGGGCCCATCCCCAGCCCCTCCGGCCATGTGTCATCCCCAGAGGAGCCCGTAGCTGTCCTGGGCCGCCCTCAGGCCCGGCGTGCGCACACCAGCTGCAGGGCGGTGGGAAGGGCCATGCGCCGTGAACGGACCTGAGGCGGGCCTGAGGCCAGAGGGACGGAGTGGGTCCCCTCTTCAGTGTGAGGGCCAGGGCAGGGGCCCCTCTTGTCTGGGTCCAAGTTCAAGTCTACGTTGGGGCGTCCCCCAGGACCCAGCTCCAGGGAGCATGTGCCCAGCCTGCTTGCGTCCCAGTGCGTGTGCCCCACCAGACCAGGGTGATGCGGGCCACTGTGCTTTGCTGAGCTCTGGGTCTAAGGAGCTGGCCTCCTCCTCCCTTGGACGTCGGGGCTCCTCTCCAGCACCAGCCCCCTTCCTACCTACCAGGCCCCACTTGCCTCACGTGGGATCGGGGAGGGTGTCTGCTGCCACGTGACCCCACCTCTCTTTGGACCCTGACCTTGGCTGCCTCATCCGGCTCTGCAGAACCCTCTGCCCCGGACCCCGCAGGCATCGGCAGCCCTCCCTTGCTCGTGCCAGAAAGTGGGGCACCAACTCCACTTTAGCCAATGTTTCTCGCTCACTCAGCTGAAAAGCCACAACTTCCCTGAGGCTCCTATCCGTCCCCGGTGTTGGCAGCTCCTTCTCTGGTGCTGGGGGACAGGCCCGGCCTCAGGGCTCCCACACCTGGCTCCCGCACCTGGCTCCCGCACCTGGCTGCCGCACCTGGCTCCCGCACCTGGCTGCTTCCCGCGACAGCCTCCCTCACGGTGCAGTGGGGGCCACAAGGCTCTAGGCGTCTGAGCACCAGCCCCCCATCGGTCCTGCCTGCCTTCGGTTCAGCACAGATGGCCCTCAGGGCCCCCTTGTTGATGTATATTCCCCCTCGCAGCCCTGGGGTGCCCAGAGAGGGCAAGGGGCAGTGAGGGTGGCAAGCACACCGTCCTACCAGGGGTCACAGGCAATTCCGAGGCCTCTTCCGCTGGAGAGGAGGGCCCCTGGACTTCCCCGGAAGGCCGAAGACCGCCGTGAGCTGGGCCCATGCCTCCAAGGCCGTGATGAAGAACACGCTGGACGGAACGGTCCGGGAGAGGCGAGCCTGTGCCTCCGCCTCAGACACACCAGCTGGTGGTGCGGGCAGCCAGCTCAGGAGCCACTCCCGCACACGCAGCCCTCTTCCCAGCTCCCGTTGTCCATCGATAGCCCTGTCCTTGCCACATCAGCATCACTGAGGCCCCCAGTCAGGCGAGCGCTGTCCTGCAGCCGACGCAGCTCCCCTGCGGTGGGGCCCAGGCCTGAGAGTCGGTGCAGAGACTGCCCGCCTCATCCCGCCAGGTAATGGAGGGCGGGAGAGGCACCTGCTGCCTCCGGGGCACCTGTGGGCCACCTGGGAGGCCTCTACTTCTTTCTCTTCGGGATGACCTTTGTCTCCCTCCTGGAAGCAGCCCCTTCCTGCGGGCCCAGCCGGGACCAGTGCCATGGCCGACTTCTCAGTGAAGGGAGTCCACGAGGCAGTTGCCACAACTGGGACCCATTCGTGCCAGATGTGTGGGGGCCAGGAGCCCAGACCCTTCCCCTGCAGGCCCGTCCAGCCAGCTGAGGCGGGGCCCAGGCCTGGGGCCTTCATCTGAGACGCGATCACGGAGCCCACCCTCCCCTCTCTTTGCACCTGCTGTGCCCGGTCTTGCTGCCCCTGAGCCCCCACAGTGCCCCCTTTTTGCAGAGCCCCCCAGCCTGAGTCCCGGGCGGGGACCCACCACAGGAGGACCCCGTGCCATGAACTGAGAACCTGGGAACTCCCGCTCTCACGCCACCACCCTCTCAGGCGGGAGCGGGGCCCCTGGGGCTCAGCGCAGGCTCTTACCAGAGGGGAGGGGCACAGCACTCTGGCCTAGGCCTCAGCTGCCCATCTGAGAAAGAGGGGCTCTGTCACACCCTGTTCCATCCCATTTCCCCGACAGAAACGCACAGCTGTGTGCTGGTGGGACACACCTCCGTCCTCTGGGAAGGTCACAGGAAGCAATCGAGGATCTGACCTCATGTCTGCATCCTCCCAGCCCTGTCCGGTGCCACCAGCTGTCCCAGGGGCCTCTGCAGGGGAGGGGGAGCGGGCAGGAGATGGGCCTGCGGGATGAGAGGTTGGGCCTGACCCCAGCCCCTCTTGGGAGGAAGATGTTCTCCATTCCTCAGGAGTCTCAAGCTGGGGGCGGGGGCAGCCCAGGCTCTACCGCTAGGCTGCCCGTGTTCTTTGCCCAGAACTACCCTTTACATGTGCTAGAGGTCTGCAGGAAAAAGAGGAGTCCACCCAGTGGAGACCAGCCCTCGAAGCCAGCTGAGGCCCTGCAGGGAGGGGGCAGGTCTGGGGCTGCAGTGAGGGGGGGGACTGCCGACAGGAGGCTGACTTCAGCCGGGTGGGCGGGATTGGGTGCCCCGCGAAGAGGGGACAGAGGCCCCCTGTAAGGCTCCGAGCCAGGCCCCAGAGACTGGAGCTTCCCGGGCCCCGGGGCCTCTGGGAGCATCGCTCAGCTGGGCTGCTGGGACAGGCCGAAGAAGCAGTCGCTTCCTCTTTCCTGACCGCACCTTTCTGCTGAGATCACCTTCTGCTTTCCTGCCTGGCATTCCCCGCTGCTGCGGGAGCAAATGAGGTGAGGCAGAGGCTGAAAAGCATAAAGGTGGTATTATTATTAGCAGGAGTCATATTTGACTTGCTAATTAGCTTCCTAAAAATAGTCCCATTTATTATAGTGCAGGGAGAACCCTAAGCCGGAGCTGGCACCCTGGATTCCTGACGCAGCTCTGTGGCAGTCTGCTGTGTGACCTTGGGCTGGGCCCTGACCCTCTCTGGGCATCTGGTTCTAGTTGGGGCTCCTCCTGTCGGGGGGCTGGGTTCTGGAGGACTGGTGTCCCGGAGGCCCTCCTTGGCACTTGCTGGGGAATTTACGGGTCCTGCATGGGGCCTTGATCTTGGGGCCTGGGGGCAGGCTGCCCATCGGAGGCTCCGGGGAATCACAGATGACCAGGGCTACCGGGAGGAGCTAGGACCGGGTGGGGAGGGAGGCAAGGGGCTGCAGACACACCTGCCACGTCCCTTCATTCGGCGAGTGTTCATGTGCCATGTGCTGTGGGGACCACAGAGGCCACGCCAGACCCCCTCTGCCCTGGTGGGGGCCACAGGCGCTCATCACGGACTGTCGGATGAAACCTCAGAACGTACACTCAGCTCCGGCCAGGGCACTGAGTCGGGGTGGGGGGCCAGGGAAGGCTTCGAGGAATCAAACCCGAAGAGTAGGTCTGGAACGGGCCAAGTCTGAGGGAGAGCTGGTGGCGGGGTGGGGCCACAGGGGGACCCCAGGATGAAAGCCCAGGACAGGAAGGAGACGGGCGATGTGAAGCGGCTCTTGCCGCGGTCCAGGCCAGAGGTGACGGTGGTTGAATCAGGGTATTGGTGACAATGTGCGTGGGGGATTCCTGGGAGCACTAGGGCGGGGGACAGCCTCTGACGACAGCATGAGGCAGCAGGAGGGCCACCGCGATTCCCGGAAACGCTGGTCTGGACACGCACCTGGGAGAACAAAGCTGCCGGACGTGCTTCCCTGTCTCGGCGCTCCCTGTCTGGTTTCGCCTCGGGAGGAAATGCCCCTCTGGGTCCCTGTGAGTCACCAGCCCCTCCTGGTGGTGCAAGCCTGCCACCTGCCAGGATGCTGCCCCCCAGGTCCCCATCTTCATGTTGCTCGCCTGCCGGGACCCCCCTCCAGTCTCCCTGCCCAGGAGGAGGCAGTCGGGACACCTGGCCTTCACAGGAGGCTTTCCCTGCAGACACTGCCAGACGGGGCCCAGACCAGAGAGGGTACCACTCGCCACAGCAAAGCCGAGCATGCCTGATCGATAGGCTCCAGCCTCTTGGGCATTTTAGATCTTGCTGAGGGGTGATGCAGGCAGGACTGGGGTTCTCTCTGGCCTGAGGGTCTCCATATCCTCAGGGCCCCACATCTTGCGTTGCCTTCTGTCCTGGGACTTTTGCCCCTAGAAGCTAGCCTGCTGGGACGTTGACTGGAGACCGCAGGAGATACGGTGAGCCTCAGTCGGAGCAGAGATTCCTGCGGCGGCCAGATTCTAGAAGACTGGTCTTGGGAAAGCTCGCCAGGGGAGGGCTGTAGGCTGTTGGGGATGACAGGGGCGCCCTCTCACAACGGGCCCATCGCCTTGTACTGGGTTCTCTTCTGGGGCCTGGACAGCTTCATCACCCCCACTCCCCTCCTCACCTAAGGGGGGCCTGAGACGGAGGCGGAGGCATCCCGCTCCTCCCTCCTCACGGTCATCTGACCATCCATCCTGCCCCCCAGAATAGGTAGGATCTCTGTAAAAGGACAATCAGGAATCCACTGGGGGCACTCCGTGGAGCCCTTCTTAGGTCTAGCCTCCTTTGCAAGAGTTCTAATCAGGGCCGCAGAGCAGGATGCATTCTCCTTCCCAGACAGCAGAGGCTGGGTGGAGGTAGGCACATTTCCAAAACCTTTTCTAAACCGGTGGGCATGTAAGGCGGGGGAAGGGGCCGACTTTCCCCCAGGGCTCAGCCGGGGAAACTGGACCCTCGGGCAAGAGGGACTGGCATCAGGAGTAGCCCAGAAATTCTAATGTTCAGCCCTGCGTGCTCTTCTGTTCCTGGGAGCTCTGTTTGCCCTTCCCCTGCCCCCGGGGAGGTGACTGGGAGCCTAGGGGCTTTCGCTGGGACAGCAGCAGCCTCTGGGGGCCATCCGAGAGGCCAGGAAGCCCATCAGTGCCTGCTGGTCAGCCCACAGTGAGCTGCTGGGGCCCCAGGGGGGCCGTGTCCTCCGTTCTCCCCTCAAGCTGGGTGTGCCCTGAGGACAGGGCCCCAGTGAGGCCTCCCTCTCCACCAGCATCCCCACCCCTCCGGCCCCTTCAGGGTACCCTGGGTAGATCCCAGCTCAGTCTCTGACAGGCTGAGTGACCTTATTACACAAGTTTCTATTCCTGCCTGGGCCTCAGTTTCCCCATCTGTGCCATAATCAGGGGGGCTCAGGAGGGTTCCCCCAGACCTCACCTTGAGAGCTCCTCTCTCTGCCTACTGCCCAGTCCTTCCCACCCCTCTTCTCGGCATCTGGCAGGCCCCCTCCACCTGTCTGTGACCCTCTCCCGCCTGCAGGCCTCACTGTCTTCAGGAGCGACCCTCAGACTCCCTCCTACCCAGGCACTAGCTACCTGAACAGGACCATTGCTTAGTGGAGCTGTAGTAAAATGGGATAATGGCACCCAGCCCCCAGGGCTGTATGAGAATTAATTAACAAGCAATAGTAAGTTTGTGCAAGAGCTTCGCAGGTGGCGGGTGTGAGGTCATTCTTCCCCTGACCCCGCCTCCAGGGCCACGCATCCCTGTCCCTTGTGCTGGGAGAGGCAGGGCCGTGCCCAGCAGAGCTCCAGCATGTCCTGCTTCGAGAGCCAATGCGGGGGCTCCAGCCAGAGCCCCCCTGCCCCTACAGGGGCAGAGCAGGCCCTCTGCTTCTGCAGGAGGCCAGGTAGGACATCCCTGGGGGCCCATCTCAGATACAAAACTGGTGGGAGATTCTATCCTGAAGCTTCTCCACTTATCTCAGGAGCAAGTTCATGGGCGTAAGTTGAACACAGATGTTTTCAGAGACCTGACTCCTGTGTCCTCTCTGCCCCATCCTATTCCCCCTCGTCCCCGCCCCCTACTGGCCACTCTGAATTCCCAGGAAGCCGGGGACTCAGATACCAGTACTGGCAAGTAGCTCGCTCATGGCCTGGAGCCCAGCTAGGAGCGGGGCAGCCAGCGATGGGACCCGAGAGGCCACATGCCTGATGTCCAAGTTCCGCCGCCTCTTGGGACTCAGAGGGGAAGACCAGTTAGGGGCCTTGCAGGGTTCTAGGTGACGGAGGCCACTAGGTTCTAGTGGCCTGAGTGGGGCAGGACCCCGAGAGTGGGGGAGAGGGGATCTGGTTTTACTGGGGAGAAGGAAGCGCTGGGCTGTGAGGACTGAGTATAAAGGGGACTGTGGGGTTGGACTGGGACGGGTGTGGGTGGGACAGCTGGGCTGCGGTAGGGGGTAGGAGGCAATGGTCAGGGACTCAAGCTGGGAGCCACTTGGGAGATGTCAGCCAGATGCGGGGGGACTGGGTGTGGCCACACAGGAGTCCATGATCAGGGAGGAGCCCCCGGGGAGACACAAATCAGGGACCTCTCAGAAACTGCTCTGGCTGAGGAGCCAGACGCCTGCCTGAGAGAGGATGGGCAGGGAGCATCCATCGGGACCCCTGGGACGGAGGGAACAGCAGCCCCAGGGGGTCGAGTTGGGCCCCGGGGGGAAGGAATTGCACAGAGGGAGATTCTCTTTCTCATACATGGAGCTCTCAAAAAGAAAGGCAGGCTTCTTCCTGGGGTCCCTTGGGGTCCTGAGTTCCCCGTCACGGCAGGCATGCGAGGCAGGGCTCTGGGGCCCCTCTGCAGGTGGAGGGCTGTTTCTGCGGGGGCTTTGCAGTGGGTGGTGATGGCGTGAGGCCAGAGAGCCTGCATCTAGCCAGGGGGCCGCCTTCCCTGGCTCAGGCTCTGACTTGGGCCAGTGCCCCCTCCTGCCTCTGGCCCCCCCGGGCTCTCACCCGCTGTTGGGGTGCTTCCCCGCCTCCCGTCACCCCGTGCCCGTTCCAGCGCAGGCCGCTGGACCCGCGTTGGCTGCGTGGTCTGGCACGAGGGGGGCCACGGGGGAGGCCCGGCAGCAGCCGCCAGCCTGCCCCCCATTTCTGGTTGGCCTGGGGCTGCAGCTGGTGGGCTGGCCCCTGGAGGGGGGCTCCTGAGACGCTTCCTTAGACATGTAATCGGGGTTGCACGGCTTGGTAATTAGGAGGCGCCGCACACTGTTCCCTAAATGACTGTAATTAGAGCTACTTTCTGCAGCCAAACGAGGAGTTTCGGGCATCACCTGGGGGAACCGGGTGGACGGGGGGGAGGGGAAGACAGGTAAAGACTGCAGAGGGTGTCCCGGCCCTTCTCCTCCACCCCTGGCCAGGCCACTCCACAGACTCCTGGGGGCTCTAGACAGCCAAGTGGCCTGGAGACCATGTGGCTCAAGGCTCCGGTCTGACAGAGGAAGGTGCCTGGAGAAGGGAGGGGACTTGCCCCAAGTAACAGAGCGGTCAGCAGCAGAAGCCAGGAGCTCAGCCTTCCCCTCAGAGGACTAGCCTCCCACTTCGGTTTCCGGGGCATGCTAAGCACCTTCTCCTCTCCTGGTCTTTGGCCAGCACTCTCTTCATCCTGGCACACTCCCCACCCCTCTCCAGGATCCTCTTACTCTTCCCTCAGATTTCCATATGATGCTGCCTCCTCCAGGAAGCCTTCCTTGAACCCCTGGGTAGAGTCAGTGCCTCCTCAGGTTCTCCATAGTCCCCCTCTGGCCCCCACTGATGACCCACCCTGGGTGGGCCTGTCTTCCTTATTTAGCTAGCATGATCTTGGGGTCAGGGACCACATCTGATTCTCAGCAGGGCACTGGGGCTGGCTGGCTGTGGCTTTTGAGAGCCGGTGGTTGAATTTTTAGGAATTTCCTGAGCTGGCTGTTAAAGTGAGCCATCGTTAATACATTCTACAAACGTACAATTAAACACACTGTCTTAAAAAGGGAAATACTCGCTAAAAGCACATCATTTCCCAACCCTTTTACTGTCATTTAAACAAAGGTTATTTATGGCTCCTGTGTCCCGGGCGGACACACATGACATGAGGTGGGGACCAACTCCGCGTGCGATGACATCACACCGGCGCCTGGATCCCCGCCGCGGTGGGAATGCTGACACCGCAGACACGGGCTCTCGCCACGTGGCAGGGCCCCTCACCCCAGCCCAGGTCACGGCACCCCGCTGAGCTCACCCTGACCTTCCGGCCCTACCAGCAGGGCTCGGGCTTGGCGGGGCTTCAGGAGGCCCCCAGACACGAGGACAGCAAGAGGGCAGGGGCTGCCTTGGGAAGCGGGATCGTCAATTCCAACAGTTGCCCCCACGCGCTGGCTCTCTCCTCCCGGGACTTCACGGGACACAGGGAAGGCCTACGGGGCCTGGGTGTGCGGGTGCTGGGGTGGAGGGGAGCCAGCTTCCCAGGCCAGGGCTGAGGGGCCACAGAGAGGCAGGAGGTGTGGGCGGCCTTCGCAGGGCGCACAGAGTGGGGCCCAGGGGAGGTCCGCTGCTTCCTCTCCCAAACGGTCCCGGCACCGTGCCACACTCCCCACCCCCCAGCCGGTCACAGCAGTGGGGGTGGGGAGCGGGCAGAAGGGCCACGCAGCTGGGCTGGCTTCAGACAGGGGGCCTGAAGAGCTCCCCTCCTTTAGAACTTGGGGTAAGAAGTGACCCTTTCACGGGTGCTGGGTGGCTCAGTCGTTAAACGTCTGCCTTCGGCTCAGGTCATGATCCTGGAGTCCCCCCTCGCGGGAAGGCTGCTTCTCCCTCTCTCACTCCCTCTGCTTGTGTTCCCTCTCTAGTGTATCTCTCTCTGTCTCTTAAAAGTGGCATCCCTGCCCCGCGGTGGGTAGCAGACCCTTGAGGATCACAGAAGGCCAGGGGTGAGGGAGAAGACGGAGGCTGAGCCTTCCCATCCGTTGCCCTGCTCTCCCCTCGTGGTACAGGAGGGGACGCCCACGAACTTGCAGAGCCCCTAGCCCAGGGCTTTCCTGCATCTCCTCTACAGTGTTTCTCATCTTTTCTTTTTTTTAGAGAGAGAGAATGTATGTGCAAGCACAGGTACAAGGCAAGGGGAGGAGCAGAGGG
The DNA here is from genome assembly GCA_004023965.1 of Spilogale gracilis. Classification (NCBI taxonomy): domain Eukaryota; kingdom Metazoa; phylum Chordata; class Mammalia; order Carnivora; family Mephitidae; genus Spilogale; species Spilogale gracilis. Next base: position 21,254 of record PITA01025672.1, read on the forward strand.
AGAGGGAGAGAATCTTTTTTTTTTAAGCTTTTATTTATTTATTTGAGTGAAACACAGCGAGAGAGGGAACACAAGCAGGGGGAGTGAGAGAGGGAGAAGCAGGCCTCCCGCCGAGCAGGGAGCCCGATGTGGGACTCGATCCCGGGTCTCCAGGATCTTGACCTGAGCCGAAGGCAGATGTTTAATGACTGAGCCACCCAGGCGCCTCTGGAGGGGGAGAATCTTAAGCGGGCTCTACACTTGGTGTGGGGCCCGATCTCATCACCCTGAGATCACGACCTGAGCCGAAATCAAGATCAGGTGTCTAACTACCTGAGCCCCACCCCGGGCGCCCCTCTTCTGCAATGTTTCTGAACCCCCAGGGCACACTTGGCATGTCCGGAGACGTGATTTTACTGGCACAACTGGGAGCAGGGCCGCTACTGGCATGTAGTGAGGGAAGCCATGGTTGTTGTTAAACATCCAGCACTGCCCACGACAGGCCCCACACGAAAGCACGGTCCAGGCTAAAACACTGACAGTGCCACAGCTGAGAAATCCTCATCTAGAAAGAAGCACATTCCCACGCAATGTGTGTCCCCAGTCAGGAGCCCTGTTCTCCCACCTCGTAGTTCATGGGAGAGGAACAGACAGAAGGCAGGGTGGATAGACGGCTTGTTTCCTCTCAAGTGTCTCATCACTGCCTTCTTGATGTTTGTTGGACCCCGTGCAGTGAGGAGGCCTGAGCCGGGCCATGGTGAGGGTAGGGGGCTGGGGGTTCCCCCAGGGACGAGGAAGGGGCTGGAGCCAACTTCCCACGTCTAAGCCCGAGAGGACATGATGGTTGGGCGGGCACATCATGGCAGTGGGCACTGGAGGGCTGGGTCCAGTTGCTGGTGATGGGGTGGACCGGGGCCACTTCCCCATGGCTATGTCCCTGGCCAGGAATGTGGGGGTCTCTGTGGTGACAGAGGACTCGAGGTACTCCGTTAGCTAAAAGCCCTTGTCTGGGGCTTGCTCCTGCAACGGGCCTTGGAGAGCTCACTGCGATTACAGGGACCTGAGCTGCCTCCTCCCATTCTCCATCCTGTCCGCCCTCTTCCCAGGAAGCAGAATTACACAGTGTGAGGCACGCAGGCTCTGCAGCTCCACGTCAGTGTTCATATCTGGCATGTATTTACTGGCTGTGTGTCTTTAGGCAAGTTACTTAGCCTCTCTGTTCCCTCCTCTGTTGAATGGAGCCCCCTCCCCATAGAGTTGGTGGAAGGATCAAATAAGGTAAATTTTTATAAGCCCTTAGAAGGTTGCCTGCCCTAGAGTAACCACTCAATAAATGTGAACTATTATTGAGTATTAGTATTTCTAATTTCATGAGTATTTCTATTAGGCTACTCATGCCCTCTGGAGTGAATGTGAACTAATCCCGGCCTTCGGGCTAGCATCTCCAGCTCTCTGCTGTCCTCTAGTGGGCGCTGGCTCCACTGTCCCGAAGGGACACTTGGTGTGTCCACAGAGGTAATTTCTTCCTTTAGATTTCAAAGGAAATTTGCCGGGTCAGGAAACCTTATGGGTGATTCTTGGATAGAGTCAAACAACGAATTTCCTACCCTTCTTCCCAAATAGAAGTCACTTTGGGTTGGTATTTGCATATTGTTTGCTTGAAGCAGCACCCTGATGTAGTGGAAGGGCTTCAAGGGGGCAATTTTCCTTCTTGATGTTAATTAGTCATTTTCAGTTTTTACAGATGTGATTACCTTTAACCCCAATACATTTCCGCAAACTTCCTTATTCCACGTGAAGCCAAACGTCATCACCCACGCCGCGCGCGGAGATAACCTGTCCCTTTCCTCCGATCCTGTCTATTCGTCTTCATCCACAGCCTGGGGTGGAAACCGGGGAGCAGCGGGGACGGTGTCGGTTTCGCTCCGGTGCCCGTGACAAGATCTGGGGAATAAGGAATGCGCTCGCGGCGACCGTATGGCTTCGTGGCCCCCTGCCCCTCCTTCCTCCTGTTGAAAGGGCCGCCACAGAAGGGTGGGGGGGTCTACTGAGGCATTAAGGGGAGCGGGCTCGCTGCTGAGCGCTAATGGACTCTGGGAGAAGACTTATTTAAAGGGAAAGATGCAGGGAAAGGGAGGGCATAGCCGTTGGTGAGAAGAGGCGAAGGGGCTGGCGAACATGGGACACCTACCTGGTTTGGCCGGAGGGGGGTAGAGAGACCGCGGGGAGGGGCAGCAAGAGTCCCCCCCAAAGAGGAGCCTGCAACTTGGTCTCCCGCCGCGCACCTGCCCTGGGGACAACATGGCCGCGCCTACTCCAGACGCCGCTTCAGCTTTGGAGCTCACGCTCAGACCAGAAACGAGCGCGACACACCGGCGCCAGGTCTGCGCACCTTCCCGGGTATTCTCTCTTCAGGGTTTTACAGCTCACAGCTTCGCCCTTGGCCCCGCCCCTCACCCCAGCCAATCCGAGAGCCCCAGCAACCCCCACGTCCAATGAGGAGCCTCCCGGCCCGAGCCCCGCCCCGCCGCCTGCACCTGCTGCCGGGCGGGTGGACGCTGTCCGCTACTGGCTCACCTGCGCCTGTCCGCGGAATCTTGGGCCTCCGCTCCGCTCCTGCGGGTGCTGGAAGGGACAGCGGCCCGGATGCCTGCCTTGGCGCCAAGCGTGGACCCTGTCAGTGCCTGCTCCCGGGATCGCCCAATCCCGAGGCGGCACCTCCTTCACGTGCACTTCCCCCGCGCCTCCCGCCCGGGTCCTCTACCGGACCGTTTAACCTTTACGGCTAAGGCAGACTTTATAGGTCCATTAAGTCCACTCTGAGC
>PITA01025673.1:0-23948 GCA_004023965.1 Spilogale gracilis
TTCCTTCTCCTCCTCCCTCTCCTCCTCTTCCTCCGTCTTCCCTCTCCTCCTCCTCCCTGCCTGGCTGAGGGCCTCCTTCTCCATCTGGAAACCATCGCTCAGCTCCCCCCCCCCCCAGGCCGTAGGCCCTTAGCCAGCTCAGGGGACCAGCATTTTCCAGAAATCATTTCATTTCTCAGGAGAGAGCAAGTTCCCGCCCCACCTCCACCGGCCCGCCCCACACTGCCGGCCGGCAGCAGAGGGGGCCTTGGGCGAGGCCCCCTTCGTGTCCCCAGGGCCTGCGCGGTGCAGGCCTGCTGGGTGAGGCTGGGCCCAGCCCTGCATTTTCTTGCTCCTTGCAAATAAAACACGTAACTAAAGGAGCCGCCCCTGCGGGCCTAGCTCTAGCCGCCAGCAAGCCGGCTGGCTTCCGGCTCCAGGGGCCAGTGTGAGGCGAGGCCCGAGGGGGGGCAGGAAGGGGCGGGTGGGGACAGCAGCCGGGCGCCCTGCGGGTAGGGAAGGGTCTCCCTGCTTGACCGTCCCTCCGCATGTGCACGTGCCTCTACGTGTGTGCAGACCACACCTGGGCTGGCACCGCGGGCCCTGAAGATGGGGGGGCTCCCGCAGGGAGCAGTCCACAGGGGCTGGGGATGTGGAAGTGAGACCCCCGGTGCTCCTGAGCCCTGCCCACGGCCCTGGGCGGCTGGGGGTCCCCTGGAGCATCTGGGAAGAGCGGGCAGGCACTGGGCAGGCGGGGCCTGGGAACCCAGGGTGGGAGCGCCTTCTGTGCCCCGGAGCTCCAGGCTGTGGCCCAGCACCATGGCGTCCCCTGGTGGCCATGCTGCTGCCCCGGCGCCGGCCTCTCAGGCCCAGGCTGGCCCCCAGGGGCCTTGTCCTCCAGTCCCGCGGCCCTCTGCCAGGCCCCAAGCCTTAGGGCTCTGCTCTAGAGGGACAGTCCACCTACCCCGTCAGCTCCCACCAGGCCTCCCCGCCCTCCCTGACTCCGGCCACCGGCAGACCGCAGCGGCCAGTCGTGGTGCCTGCTCATGCCCGCAGTGCTCGGCCCAGGAGCCAGGGGGCGGGCGGGTGTTGGTCCCCGTCAGGGCTGGAGCTGCCTGATCCCACTCTGGTCCCCGAGCCCACGGCGGGCTGGCCACCCCGGCTGCAGCTGTGGGAGGTGACCGTGTCCCCACTCCTACAGGTGATAACCATCTAGGGACATTTGCCGACACCTGCTGGACCCAGAGCCCTGCCAGTCCTGGGGACCCAGAAGGCTGCCCTCCGTGAGCCCAGAGGGGTTGGCTCGGGCTCCCTGCCCCTGAATCCCTCACAGAGTGGGGGTGGGCAGCCAGCAGGAGCAGAGGGCTGGAGAACTCACCCCTGCCATGAGGCCCCCGGCCTCCCTCACAGTGGCTACAGTGCCCAGGACGGCACCCAGGGTCAGGAGCCCGGCCAGGCTGCTGCCGATGTAGAAGGCTGGGGGGACAGAGACGGGGAGGGTTGGGGAGTCCCAGACAGGGGGTCTCGTGGCTGGAAGGGGCCGAGGAAGGCCGGGGGGACCTGTGGGGCAGCAGGTGACCGTGAGGTCGGGAAGCTGGAGGGACACGGGCTTAGAAAGGCCCCTCTCTGCGCGCTCCCACTGACTCGAGCTCTCTGGTTCCCCTTGCAAACTGAGGAAGCTATGCTTCCACTGCCAGGGGAGGCAGGGACCTTAGTCGTTCCCGACTGCCGCCCGGGACCCCGGACAGGGCAGACGCCGGCGTCATCACGCGCTACCGTCGGGGATTTATGGACCAACTCCCAATGTCTGCTTTTCGCTCGCCTTCCATCACTCCCTTCCCTGGCTTCCTGGAGGAACACGTACCCTGGACCCCTTTCCGGTGTAAACCCCCAGCGCCAAGTGAGGGAGAGACCCCCTCTCCTGCCCGTTCCAAGTCTCCCAGCACTCCGTCTGGGGCTCTCTGTCCCTCACTCATGCTCTTAACTAAACTCTGTCCACTTTCTCTCCTGTGCAAAGCCAAAGGCCCTCCTGGCTGGTCCTGTGGGACCCCCTCTGGGTCCTTGAGCTGGCTTGCCTCCATCAGTGGGACTCTGTCCTGAGCCTGCGAGGAGTCCCAGAAGGCTCCAGGCTAGGAGGACAGGTGCCAGGGGGCCAGTAGCGATGCAGGTGCCTGAGCCCAGGGCACCAGGGAAGCCAGGTTCCGGTAGGAGAGGAGGGCCTGTGACCAGAGAGGGCAGGACAGATGGGCCTGGGAGGGCTGGCAGGCGTAGCAGCAGGCCAGGCCCGTGGGGACAGGGATGGGCCCAAGCGGACGAGCAGGAATGGGGGCAACGAGGGGCCCCTGTGGGGTGACACAGAGCCTCTCCACGGCTACAAAGGAGCAGGGCGGACTCAGGCCCCCCTGGTGCCTCGCACGGGCCCAGACCTACAGGTGACCTGGCCAGCAGAGGGGCTTGTTCCCCTCTACCCTGGCCTTAGTAACAGGAAATGGAAACCGGTTCCCAGAGCCTCCAGCATCAAAGAACCAGACGCTCCCTGGACCGTGGGCAATGGCCCCCAGGCCTGGGAGGGCCTGCACGGCCTTTCTCCCCACCCCTGTAGAACGTGGGGTAATGCAGGGCCTGGCGGAGCGCTCCTGGCTGGCGCGCGTCCTTCAGGCCTCTGTCTCCACCAGGACACCGTCGGAGGAGGCAGGCTCCCTGGCTTCTCCCCACCCTGCCCACTCCTGACCCCATCCCAGCGACTGGGGGACTGGGGGCAGGAAGAACTCACCCCTGCCATGAGGCCCCCGGCCTCCCTCACAGTGGCTACAGCGCCCAGGACGGCACCCAGGGTCAGGAGCCCGGCCAGGCTGCTGCCGATGTAGAAGGCTGGGGGGACAGAGACGGGGAGGGTTGGGGAGTCCCAGACAGGGGTCCCCAGGGAAAAGGGCCTGCTTCTGAAATCCGGCCGAGGGCACACGCAGGGGGTGGGCTTCTGGGAGCTCTGAACAGACCGGGAGCCCCTCTCAGGCCAGGGTACTACCCACCACCCACTCTGCCTGGTGATGCTCAGAAGGCGGGAGGGAAGGAGCAGGCCAGAGGCCTTGCCCCCCACTCCTGCTTCCTGTCTGCCCGGGGATATCTCAGAAGCCACCAGGCAAGGGGAGGGTGCTTGTCCTTATCAGAGCAGGCCCAAGACCCAGGCTTCCTGCTCCAGGATTCAAGCTTCAGGGTAAAAACTCGGGGCCCAAGAGCCAGCAGGCCTGAGGCAGGGACCACAGCCTGACTTTCTGGGCCTCAGTTTCCCCCCATGGCTGCCCTCCTTGGCATCCCGTGCTCCTGCTGGAGACCAAGCCCCCAGAGTGCAACCAGGTCTGGGACCCTTTGTTCCAGAACAACCCCTCCAGGACATCTGAGGACATGTGGATGCCACCTGACACTCCCACCTGTCCCCAGGCTCCCAGGGTGGGACGGGGCTGGGGCCCCGACTCCCGGCTCTGCCCAGTGCAGAAGGACCCCAGGGTGGCCCTCTCTCCTCCCACCCACGGCCGAACCCGGCCCTGCTCCGCTAGAGGCCCCCACCCTTCCCACTGCCTCTGTGCCTGAAGCCCCCCGACCGGCAGCAGCCACCTGACCTTGCTTACCCCAGCGGTGCATGGCCTCGTAGGGGCTTCTGTCTGAGGACGCGCGGCCGATGACAGCGAAGTGGGCCCCGAAGTAGGTGAGAGCTGCCAAGGCGGCCACGGCCAGGGCCAGGAGCTGGGGGGGGGGCAGACCCAGAGTGTGGGCAGGGCTGGACCCACCACGAGGCCCGGAGAGCAGGGTCTGGTCCTCCCAGTGCCCTGACCAACCTCCCGCCAGCTTGCTGGGCTCACTTGACACAGGCTCAGCTTCCTGTCCGCCCTCCTGTCCCCCGCCGACGCCCGTTCAGCCGCCACCCAGGTCCCCGAGCCGCCTGGTGGGGCTCACACAACATCCTGCCCAAACAGCACCTGCTGCGGGCCCCAGATGCGAGTCCCAGGGCAGGATGGGGACAGCAGGGCCAGGTGCGTGTGGAGACCATAGCGCTAGAGGTGGGCTGGCACGGCCCCCGCCCCCAACGCCCCTCCCCCCCAGCCAGCCTGTTACCAAGACAAAGACGCTGGTGACCAGCATCTGGCATTTGGCCACCCTGACCCGACTCCAGGGCCCCATGGTGGCCACCTCTTCTCCCTTCTCCTCTGCCCTCTTCTCCCTTCTCCTCTGCCCGCCCCTCCCCGCCCACTGTGGTTTCCAGCAGGTGGGGCCCCAGACCACAGCTGCCTGCCCAGAGGCTAGGCTGCTCCCTATTTGTCAACACACCCTGAGCACTGAACCTCTGGCTGCCCCGGAAGACGGAGAAGAGCCGCAGGAAGGCAGGGGATGGGCAGCGAGACCAGCTCCTGCTCCCCCCTGGGGTCCCCAGCCCTGGCCCAAGGCACCAGGACCTTTGAGGGTATGAGCCCCCTCCCCAGAGGGTGTGGCCTTATCTTTGGTGTGGCCACAGAACACATCCTGGGAGGAGGTGGGAAAAGGTGGTGAGTAGAGGGGAAGGTGCCTGGGTAGGGGGTGAGCTTCTCGTCCTGGGAGTATGCAAGAAGAATCCTGCCTAGGGCTTGATCCTCAGAGGAGACAGGACCAACTCTGAACATCAGTACTGGAGTGTCATCTTAGGAAACACCGTTCGAAATGTTGTGACCACGACATTTTGGGAGGGGTCACTTGGAGCAGAGCCCTCTGGAAGGTGCCTGGGCGGGCCTCCGGGGGAGGCTGTGTCAGGACACGGGTCCGTCATTAAACTAAACCATGCAAAGGTTGGCATGGCACAGGTCGCGGACTGACATGTGCATGGGGCTCTGTCCCCTGGAAGGGACACGTGGGGAAGCCACGTCTGGGTCCAGGTGGAACCAACTACCGTGGTCCGAGGGGTGGCAGGTGCTGCGGGGGTGGCTCACGTGGGGGCTGCAATCACTCCCCTTCTGTCCCCTTCTGTGCCTCTCAGGTGGGGTCCTCCTGGACATGAGGACCTCAGCAGGGAAGGGGCTGCAGGCGACATGACCCCTTGGCTTTCTAGGAACCGGCAGCTCTGGGCATCGGTCCTCCCTCCCCCGCCAAGAGCCAGGGCAGTTGGGACCCCTCGTCCAAGCCAGTGCCCCAGGCCCCCCACCCCGGTCCCCGGAGTCCCCACCCTGGGTCAGCAGGGGCACGAGGGAGTCTCCAATGGCAGGTGCCTATGGACCGCTCCAGGTAGAGGCCAGCTGGGACTCAAGGGGCGGCAAGAGTGGAAGTGGGGAACCCTGGGTAGGACAGGGCACGGGCTGTGCGGGCCGGCGGGTCTGAGCCTCCGTCTGCGGGGCCGAGCCGCTGGCCAGGGTCTGCCACACGCGGCTGTTGTTGTTCTCCAACTTTGGTGAGAAAGACCACGCCGGGCAGCCTACCGGGATGCAGTGAGGGGGCCCTGCCCGCGACTGCCCCCGGGGCGCCGCTGCACTGAGCTTGCAGGGAGCTTGCAGGGCCAGAGCTGAGCCTGGGTTCCTGCCCTGCCCCCGCCGGGCACACGCCGCGTGCCAGGCACGGTCCTCTCAGAGCAGCACCACGTCCCTCAGGGGAAGCCCCCCTAAAAACCGGGCCTCAGACCATGGCCCCCCTTCCCCGTACCCACATTTACCCCGGTGAGCCCCACCCCCCGCTGAGCCACGGCCTCCCGCTCCAGCAACCCCCCCCGAAAGAGGACGTGCCATCTGGCGGGGAGCCGCTGGCTCTGCCCGGCTACCGGGCCTTCAGCCGCGTGCCCATCTCGTCAGGGCACCTGAGGTGGCCGCCCACTCTCGAGGGCTGTGCTGACCTGTGGGAGCCATGGGGGCCTAAAGCAGGAGGCCCATTCCGGAGGGGTCGACCCAGGGGACCGACGCCCGCCTGCCTCCCTTGGACCATGTCCTGAGGGTCCGACCCGACTACCAGCCCGCCTGGGCTGCATCCTGCTTCCTTCTCCACCGAAGACATTGGGCCCCCACGTGCCTGGGCCCACGGGGCTGTGTGCGCTCACACCTGTATGTTCATGTGTGTAATGGGTGATTCGTGGGCCTTTCTCCTTCCTCCCCTCGGCCTCTCCAATAATGGACTGGCTCACTGGAAACTCTTTGTCCCGGGCGCTCACGGAGCGTGCTCCCTGTGGCCACAGTGGAGACCCTAGAGAGCCCACTCGGCGACATGATCCTGGATGGCAGCCTGCCCAATCCCACGGACACCTGGGGGCCCACGCTGGGCACATGGCCGATGGAGTGAGGACAGAGCCGGGACAGCTGCCGGCCCAGAGAATCCCAGACGCTGCACGAATGCGCCCGCACGGAGCGGAGCCCAACCCCTGCCCCTCACGCGTGGCTCTTCCTGAGGTCGCGGGATGGGAGGCTGCCCCTGACACGCAAGCCGGTCGGCTGAGGAAGGCCAGCGTCACGGGGACGAGTCAGGTGCGGAGCACCAGCCCCGACAGGATGGTGGGAGGGCGTGTCCCCCTGGGGTCCTCCTTCCAAACTCACAGCCCGGGCTGACCGTAACGCACACGCCCAATGGAGAGGCGTCCGCAGCGTGCCTGACCTGTCCCCCTCGGAGCTGTCGGGTCATCACAAACTGTCACAGACACGAGGACTCAATGTCCTGGGGGGCCCTGGGCGGGAACCTGGGACAGGAACAGGCTATTAGGGGAAAACTGAGACAGTCGGAATAGAGCGTGCACTTCAGTGGCCATTAATGGGCCCAGAGCACTGATTCACCGGCGGCGTCCCATACCTGCGCCAGACATTGGGTCGAGGGGAGCTGGGTGTAGGGCACGTGCGATCTCCCCGCACCACCTTCGCAACGTTCCTGCAAATCTAAAACTCTCCTACAGGACATTGTGTTTAAAACCATGGTTTTCTTTTCCTTTTCTTTCTTTTTTTTTTTAAGATTTTATTTATTTGACAGAGAGAAACACAGCGAGAGAGGGAACACAAGCAGGGGGAGTGAGAGAGAGAAGCAGGCTTCCCGCCGAGCAGGGAGCCCGATGCGGGGCTCGATCCCAGGTCTCCGGGATCATGACCTGAGCCGAAGGCAGTCGCCCAGCCAACTCACAGCACAGAGGGGAGCTGGCCCTGCCCGCCCACTCATTCGGTGATGTCAGTTACCCCCCTGTCCGCCTGCCCGCCTGCCCCCTGCTCCTTCACCCACCCACACTCCCTTCACTCACTGGCTCCCTCGCACACCCTCTCATGCCCGCTGGCTGCTGCCTCAGTTTCCCTGGGATCTGGGCAGGGGGACACCGGCACTGAAGCAGACCCTTCCCACTTGGACGTCACTCTTCCTGGTGCAGGAGGCGGCAGCGTCTCCCCTCCTTCCTGACAGCCGCTCAGGGGGAGTCTGCCAGAGAAGGCTGCACCCCGCATCTGATATAACAGAGGCAGGCTGGGGTGGAGCCGGGCCGCCTTCCCCCCCCAGGGAGAGGACAGGTCAGCGCCTCAGTTCCCCCCGGGGGCACCCGTGAGCTCATCAGCTCCCCACGGCCTGGTGTGGGGTCCCTTGCTAGGCTGCTCCCCAGTGGGATTCTGAAATTTTCCCCAGCAGCCCAGACGTGTCCCCACCTGGGGCAGCTTCTCCAGAGCCCGGGGAGGGGCTGGACGTGCTCTGTCCTGATTGGCTCACGTCTGGGTCAGCTGTGTGCACCATGTCGGACCACACCACCCAAGGAGCCCCACGTCCCCCAGAAGTGCCCCCGGGGGCCTGCAGGGCTCAGCCTGTCCCAGACACAGCGGCTGAGCCCGACCGAGGCTCAGGGCTCCAGGAGCGGCTCCGTCTCCCCGAGACTGTGGGCCAGAGCTGTCCTGCTGTGAAGGGGTGGGGTGGGCCCGGGGAGGGGTCCAGGGGCTCCCTCCACATCACAAGTGCCAGAGTCAGACTTTGGAGGGGCCTGCATCCCACTGAGCAGCCCCGTCAGCACCGCGGAGTCGCCGCCTTGCCCAGGCCGACTTGGTGTGGTGACGGAAGGAGCCGGAGCCCTCGGGGTACGGGAGCAGGACATCCGAACCTTCAGGGCGTCCAGGGGTCAGTGGGGGGAGCGAGCGTAGGAGCCGGCAGCCCCCACCCTGGGCCCAGGCCTCACTAAGGGGTGTGGACTGGACCCTGTCCCCTCCCCCCGGTGGTCCTGCCCATTTCCTGCCCACTCCTGGAATTGAGGCTGACCCGTGGTGAGGGAATAACCAGAACCCACTTGTCCAGGGCAGCATCCACATGCCCTCTGGGGGCCCAGGAAGCACCCCGGCCGTGGGCTGGCCCCACACAGACAGCAGACCCCACACACTGGGGAGCCCCTCAGACCAGCCGCGCTGCCTCCCAGAGGCAAGGGCATCAGGCCTGCTGCCCACCCCAGAGGCCAGCTGGGTGGGCCGGAGCATGGGCTGGCCTGGGTGCCCCTCGCTATGGGGCGGGGCCCCCTGACGGTCACTCACGGTGTGAGGAGCTACGGGGCAGGGCCCCCCGACGGTCACTCCCGCGTGAGGAGCTACGGGGCAGGGCCCCCCCGACGGTCACTCCCGCGTGAGGAGCTACGGGGCGAGGCCCCCACAGTGCCTTCCCTGCCACACAGAGTCAAGGACGGGAGGAAGGACAGGGACCCCCAGGCCTGTCACAGTTCAGGAGCAGCTGACCCCAGCGGGTCATGCAACATCAGCTAGGACTACAGTTTGTGTGGGCTGGTTGGGAGTGGGGTCTGACCTCTCACACCCAGCTCTGCATTATGGCAGGGGAAGGAGGAGTGAGTCAGAGGGTAGGCACCGACTGGGAGGTGGGCTGCGAGGAGGGCAGAGGGGACGGCCACGCTGCTCCTGTGGGAAGCATGGTAGGACCGTGCACCTGCAGAGCCAAGGGCTGGCCCGGCCCCAGAGCCGCTGGGGCCGTCCTCATCGGGAGGCAGTGCCGTGAAGGGTGCCCACGGTCTCAGCCAGTGGCCCGTATGTGCCTAGAACTGAAATGGAAGGACAGCCTATAATGATGCACTTGATAGGAGTACATGAAAAGCTTGGGGTCAAGCAAGCAAACATCCCTCCCGAGCCCCGACAACAGAGACACACGGCCCCCACCCCTGCTAACTCCGAGGCTCAGGCCAGCTCATGGACCCAGGCCCCTTGCTGGGAGGGAGGACTCGGGGGTCCTGCTGGTCACTGACTCCTCGCTTTCCCCAAAGGACCTGCAGCATCGACCAGGGTGACGGTGCCCGGGAGGGGGCATGCAGACTCTGGGGACCACAGGACCCTGCTCGGAACTGACCCCGATTCCCAGAGGCCACAATGTCCCTGTCCCCACCAGGTGGGGTGGGGCTCATGCGGGCCGGGCCGTCCACGCAGCTCTGGCCCAGGGCCCCGACTCCACTGTGGGGTGGTCCCCCCAGCTCCCCAAAGCATAATTGGAGCCGACACCCCGAGCAGGCAGCAGGCTCCCACACCAGCTCTCTCACGGCGAAGGGACAGCTGTGATGGCGGGAAGGGCCATGTGCAGGACCTCCTCTCCCCAGGAAGGGAGTGCGCGTGGGACCATACTGCGTCCCCGGGGACCGTGTGGAGGCTGGAGCCTCCCTCTGGACTTGAAGGGCACGGGGCCATGGTTCCCGGCACAGCCCCAAGCGCCCCGCCTGTTGGGCCCGTGCAGAGGCGAGGGGCCCGGGGGCACAGGACAGAGGGGCCCTGTCAGCCAGGTCCCCTCCGCCCACTGCGGCCACGGCACCGGAGCTGCTCTCACACTGGAGCCCAGTAACGCCCATCCCTGAGAGGGACCGTTGACCTGGCTGTGCCTTCCCGTCCGGCAGCCTGTCCTCCATCCTGGCCCCCTCTCGGCGCGGCCCGACTCCAGGCCCGGGTCGGGACCGAGCTCACAGGGACACGTCACCGCCCGTTCCACGCGCCCTCGCGTTGCTGCCGTGACGCCAGCGGACCCTGTGGGCAAGAAGCAGCCACCACCCCTACAGGTGGAGATAGCCCGACAGGACTCCAGGCGCCTCCGCCTCAGCAACATCCTTAGGGGTCTGGGGGTGCGGGGCAAGTCGAGATACAGCACCGAAGATGAGGAACAAATTGTGGGCCTGATGCTAGCGGGCCTCCTTGGACTGCGGAGTGACACGTCCCTCATGGGGCGCGTTTCTCAGGCCTGTTCACGGAGTGAGCCCTGAGGCTGCTCGCTGGGGCCCAACCGAGAGACGGCTCTGTGGCAGCTCCGGGCCCTCACAGTGGCCACAGGCCCCAGGGTCACCGTGCCGCCTGGACTGCTCCCCACCAACAGTGTGCGCTTCGAGCCACAGCGTTGGGCGCACAGCACCTGCCATCCCACGGATGAAGGCACAAGTCAGTCACATGAGCACGGCCCCCCCACCCCTGGCACACCCCGCGAGAGCAGCTGGATCCCACGGGATGGGGGCCCCCTCTTCTATCTCTCCCAGCCTGGCCTGTGGCCTCTGGGGTCCCCTCTGGCCAGCTGACCGGGGAGAGAAGGCCCGCCTGTCAGGTGGGTCGGCCGTGCGCTCAGGAGCTGCGTGGACAGCAGTCACGCCACAGCCCCTCCCCAGGCGTGGTGGGGGAAATACCCCCCGGGGGGGGCAGGACTTGGGCAGTGCACCTGCTTGGGCACTGCGCTCAGAAGGAGAAAGGCCAGATGTGAGATGACACGCTGATTCCTGGGCTGTGGCCCGACCGGCTGGGTGCTCAGGGACTTGGAAGGACCATGACCGGGAAAATGAGGACATGGGAATTTGGGGAGAGGGTAAACCATGGATATCCGTGCCTGGTGCAAATGCCCACCACGGAGGGAGGTCGGCAGCAGGCTCTCGTCGTCAGGCGGGCAGCCCCGTGCCTCGCCCCTGGGCTCTGACACAAAGTGGCCGTGGTGGCAGGGGTGGAGGCCACGTGTGGCTCAGCAGCAGGGGCTCCACGCACCCAGGCCCACCGGCTCTGGCCCCCGCTGCGCGCCCCGTGTGCAGACACCTGCACTGAGACCTCACCCGGTGCCCTTTCTCGGGCGACCCGCCAGCCACCTGCTGGCCAGTGACGGTACTGCACGGCCTCCGCCGTGGGAAGGGGGGACACCCGTTCAGGATACAGAGTTGCCCCCCCTGCAGGTGAACTTCCAGCAGAATGACATCGTGCACTTCGGGTGCCCACCCGCCGTCCCCGTGTCCCACCAGCAGCACAGGAGCTCGCTCCGCGGCAAACGAGGAGGGGCTGTGGGTGCACGCTCCCGGCACTGCCTGGTCTCCCTGGGGGCCACCACCCTGCAGCAGCTGGCTGGCAGGATGGAAGGGCCTTTTGCAGGCTCCATCGCAGCCCCCGCGTACCCTGTGCAGGCTCCGTCCCAGCCCCGAGAGGGGGCGGTACCCTGCAGGCGGGGACAGCGTCCTCCTGAAGGCCCTGGGTGCCCTGAATCAGCGTCCCACATATGGGGCCGTGTCTTCGAGAGCCAGGATTCACGGGCACAGGGCTTGGGGGTGCAAATGGCCGGGGCGCCACTCACTATAACCCCTAGCGCCCCACTAGCAGAACGTTCACCCCCCGCCCCCAGCCTGAGCTCTGCTGCCCCGAGGTCTCCGTGGCAGAGGAAGGGAGGCTTCCGTCGGAAGACACAGCTATGACTCCAGTGACCTGGAAGCTCAGACTGCCGCCCGGCCACTCAGGGACCCCTGTGCCCCTGAATCAACGAGCAGAGAAGGGAGGTACAGTGTTGGCAGGGGGGCAGATCCTGACGCCAAAGGGACAGGGGACCGCTGCTCCACAGTGGGGGTAAGGAAGGAAGAGCATCTGGAACAGAGCAGGTCCTGTAGGACGTCTCGTAGTTGTACCACCCTGGGACGAAGGCCGACGGGCTCAAACTGAATCACCCCGCCAGCCGTCTTGGGTCCCCGGCTTGCAGGCAGCTGATGGTAGAGCAGCCCGGGGTTCCTGAGCCTCCTGTCGCCTCCTGCTGCGTCTCTGGAGGACCCTGGCTGGGGCATCTGTGCCGCACCCGTGCACCTGAAGCTTGAGCATCTGGAGGTACTTCATCTCCCATGGCTCCTGCTTTCCCTGCAGCTGGACTCCGGAAGGCTCCAGGCTCCCGAGGGGCCTGAACACACAGATGTGACCCACGGGAGGGCCCCTGCTGGAGCTGTGTGTTTGGGGAGGGTGCCAGCTGGCCCAACTGGTCTCCCAGCCTCCCTACTCATGACCTGACCCAGACAGCACAACTGGGAAGCCAGAGCCTCTGAGGGGCAGAGACAGAGCTGGGCAGCAGCCTCAGGCTACATGTGGAGTGAGTGGGGAGCCCAGACCAGACCAGCCAGAGGTCCCCCTGCCGTGGCCTGGGGCCACGGAGTGAGCTGGGTGGCTGCTGCTGTCCCTACACATGCCAGTCACACTTCACGATGGGGAGGACCCCACAGCTCCAATGCTGGGACCCAGAGCCTCCAACCCCAGACTTCCGGAGCTCTGCGTCCCAGTCCTATGGAGCTCGTGGTGATTTCAGACTTGGCAAGGGCCTCCCGGGCAGGGGCTGGCACGTCCTCACTGAGCACAGGGACCTGGGCTGCGTGACTGCTCAGGGTCAGTGGCAGAGCTGGCCCCGGGCACTGAGCCGTCTTTTTCTGCTGGGCTTTGTCCCGCTTCCACCGACAGCCAGCCCGTGATCCTGTTTGCTCCCTGTGAGCCCCCTCAGTGGAGTGCCACCAGGTGCCAGGCATGGGTGGTGTCCTGGGAACACAGAGGCAGAGAAGGGTATATTTCCTTCTGGACATAGCTCCCCAGGCATGCTGAGGGACAGGCTGTGTGAAGCAGGGGCTTTGGAGGGGGCAGGGCAGTCTTCCAGGCAATGTGACATTGAAGCTAAACGGGACACCAGAGGCTGGGGGGAGGCAATGTGCAGAGGGGCCTAGATTAATCCAGGGGCCAAGGCATGACCCCACTCACCTCCGTAAGGTCCCTCCTTCTCTGAGGCGATGGACAGATAGGAAGAGGCAAAGCCAGAACTGAGGGGACAGGGGTGGGGGTGGAGGCAGCATCCAAGGGCAGATGGGGACATGGCTGGGGAGGTGGCAGAGCTGGGGGACAGCAGCGGATGAGGGAGCAGGTGGGAGCTCACGCACCACTGCCTGAGCACTGGCTGGGGAGGGCACCTGGCGGAGTAATGGGCTCGGGAAAGAATTTAGCCCATTTTTAAAAATACTTTATTTATTTATTTGACAGAGAGAGAGATCACAAGCAGACAGAGAGGCAGGCAGAGAGAGAGGAGGAAGCAGACTCCCTGCTGAGCAGAGAGCCCGATGCAGGCCTCGATCCCAGGACCTGAGATCATGACCCGAGCCAAAGGCAGAGGCTTAACCCTCTGAGCCCCCCAGGCGCCCCTGGGAGTCGATTTTGAGGAGCCAGTGGGATGATGGCTGTCAAGTGGTCCAGGCCTCAGAGATGCGCCCATTATCCCACATGGCCGGAGGCAGCCCGTTGCCTGTTTTTGTATTGCCCATAAAATGAGAACATTTGTCATAGTTTTAGATGGTCAGAAAAAATTCACATTCATTAGCCCTACTAGCAAAAAGCTTACTGAAAAGCCCAGAGAGTGACAGGTGTTGGTGAGGATGTGGACAACCGGAATCCTATGCACTGTTGGTGAGGATGCGGACTGATGCAGCCAGTCCGGAGCTCAGTGTGAAGGGGCCTCAGGAAGCTTAAGGTCCGAGCTTCGTGGGATCAGCAATTCCACTTCTGGATGTGCCCCCCCAAAGCAAGGGACTGCAGGGTCTGGAAGAGATGCATATACACGTGTACAGCTGTGTTATTCACAGTTGCGACAAAGGGGAAGCTGCCCAAGTGTCCACCGATGGATGAATGGACACACAATATGTGGTCCATCCACACAAAACCTGAAAAGGGAAGGCCCTTCTGACACCTGCCACAAGGTGGACAGACCTGGAGGACCATCAATCATGCCGAGGGAAGGAAGCCAGGCACAAAAAGACAAATGCCGCTGGATTCTACATATGTGGGGACAGAAAGCAGTCAAATTCACAGAGACAGAAAGGGGAATGGTGGGTGCCAAGGGTTGGGGGAGGAGGAGGGGCTTACTGACCCCTGCCCGACTTCTCAGGCATGGAGAGTGAAGAGCAGGCAGCGCCCGGGAGAGTGCCAACCAGCCAGGAGGGGTGCCAGCGTGAGGGCAGAGTGCGCACAAGGCAGCATGCAATTTCTCTGACAGCTTTACTGTGATAGGACCCACATACCCCCCAGTGCCTCCATTTAAAGTGCGATTTGGGGTGCCTGGGTGGTGCAGTCTGTTAAACGTCTCACTCTTGGTCTTGACTCAGGTCATGATCTCGGGGTCGTGAGACTGAGCCCCACGATGGGTTCCACACTCAGCAGGGACTCTGCTAGGATTCTCTCTCCCTCAGCTCCTCTCCCCACCCTCTCACTCTATCTCTCTCTCCAATAAATAAATCAATAAAATCTTTAAAAGTAAAGTGTACATTCAGTGGTTGTTAGCACATTCCTAGAGTTGTGCAACCATTTTAAAACGTTTGCACCATCTCGGAAAGAAGTTCCACACCCTTTAGGTTGCGCTCTGGCCATCGGAGCCCCCCACGATGTGGGGAGCGTGGCCCAGGTGCCCAGCCTTCCTGCTATCCCCCAAGCTGACCTCCCGCTTGAATGCAGCCACAGCAGCCGGCGGAGGCACCAACACAGCATCCTGAGAAACATGAAACGCCTGGGGTGGCCACCGGATCCTGGGGAGTCCGTGTGGGAACAGGCCCCTGAGGTTCTCCCGGCCCCTGTGGCTGAGCCCAAGTCCAGGCAAGGAGTGCCAAGAGCCCGGCCGTGGGATTCTGGGATTTTCCCTTTGGCCTGCCGTCCATCTCCAGTTGGGGTTTGCCAGCTGGCCACCAGGGAAGGGCAGGGGTCTCTGACTAGAGACAGGAGGGGCCAGGGCTCCTGTCCTGCACAGGGAAGAAGGTTGAGCTGCCTCGAGTCAGAGACGGGCCCCAATCTCTAGCTGGATGGCTCCAGCAGCCAGAGGTGTGACTGTGGACACAGTCCCTGTCTTCTCTGAGACAGCTTCCTCCTGCAGCCACGGGCCCCGCCCCCACCTGGCGCCCGGCGCTGCTGGCTGCCAGGTCACAGCCCAGAGCAGGAAGGCCAAGCAGACTTGCCAGGAGATCTTGCAGAGCAACTGGGAGCCAGTGGACGCTGCCAGGCCCCCTGGGGGGCTCCCTGGGGAGGAATCCAGGACCTCTCCCCAGCCAGAATGGGAACCGGATCCTGGCGGAACTCCTTTCCTAGCAGGCCTGGCCCAGGAGGATCTGTCACCTGCGGGAAAATCCAGCAGGGCGGGGGCCTCCTGAGGACCCAGCCACTTGGTCAGAGTTCCCCTGCAGTGGGGTCAGATCAAACTCTCCCACTGAGTGATCATTCTGCACACTTCCGCTGTCCCTGCCCCTCAGAGCCCAACATTCCTTCTCATCTGTCAGGGAGAAACGCTTTTGTCCCTCCTCCTTTGGGAGGCCAGGCTCTCCTTTCGGGAGGCAGCTTTCCGGAAGCCTTTCCCCGCCAGGCCCGTCTCAGTGCCGGTGCGCTGGGAGAGGGAGGCCCCAGGCACGGGTGTGGGGCTGAGGAAAACGGAGCCTGGGCCCCAACAGCGGGGGCGGGGGTGGCAGCAAAGGTGAGGGCCCGGAGCCGAAGGGGCCAGGAAGGAACAACGTGGGGGTAGGTCAGGGGAATAGGCGAAATGAAGGCGGCCAGGGCAGAGGCTAACCGCCACCTGGAGCCACAGCGGCCGGTGCAAACTTCCAGACTCCAGGCTTCCAGTCCCCCCAAGGCTGCGGCGCCTGGGAACCCCAGGCGTGAGGCCTGCTCGCAGGGGTGCTGGAAAGCGCCCCAGGAACCTGACCTCTCCACCCCAGCGCACCTCTCCTCCAGTCCCGTCCTGCCCCAAGGGCCACATCACCCTCTCCTACTCTCCGCAGAGGAATAGGCAGGTGGGCGACGGGGCGCGGAGCAGGTGCGCAGGCGGGGAGCGGCCAGGCGGCACCCAGCACTGTGAGCGACGCTCGGGGAGCCACGCGCCTGGCGTACGCGCTTCCTCTCTGGACGGCGTGAGGCCGCGCCCTCCGCGATTGGCCGAACCGACTGCCCGGGGGGATTGGCTGAGACCCTGGCCCCCGCCCCTGGGACACGCGGTGGGGTGGGGCGGGGCGGGGGTGGCGGCGCCGGGACAGAAGGCGCGGCGCGTACTGCGCCCGGGGTGTGTGTGTGTGTGTGTGTGTGTGTGTGTGTGTGTGTGTGTGTGTGTGTCTCGCGCGCCTCGGGGATAGCTGAGCCTTCGCGAGGCCACGCCCTCCTCCCCACGGCGCGCGCTGCGCGTGCGGATGATCCACAGCTTTGGGGATAGCGGGCTGCACGCTGGGTCCGGTGGTGGTACCGGACAGTTGCACCCGGGACCTGTGGACTCGGCTCAGGCAGCGGGGTCGCACCGGAGACCTGCTGACAGGGCCCGGAGATCGGGCGGGGGGCGCACACGGGACCTGCGCACTGCGTCTTGGGGGGCTCACTAAGCACCTGTTGGGAGCTCGAGTCCCACCGGGGACCAGCAGACTCCGCCCGGGGACACGGGGTGGGGGGCGCGCCCCGGTGTTTGCAGGTTGTGTGCGCAAGGGGGAGGGCGAAGCGTGGCGGGAGGGCGAGGCGAGGGAAGGAGGGCGTGAGAAAGGAGGCGGCGGCGGCGCGGAGGAGGGTTATCTATACATTTAAAACCCAGCCGCCTGCGCCGCGCTGGGAAGAACTGGGCAGCTTCCCGCCGCACGCGCGGGACACGAGCGCCCCACGCTCCGAGGCGCGCACGTCCTGCCACCTCCTGGCTTCCTGAGCCTCGCTGTCCCTGAGCCCCAGACGACCTGGAGCGCGTGCCCTGGGGACTCGCTCCGCGGCACAGCGCCAGGGCCTCCCTCGGGGTTGTGTCGTCCTCCCGCCGACCGACCGCCTGCTCCTCGGTCCGCCGCTCCCGCTCGGCGCGGGCTCTCGGAGGAGTTGCGGGGCGAGTGGATGCCGGCGCGATGGACAGCGGCGCGCTGCCCCGGCTCGCGCCCTCCACGCCTGTGGTCTCGGGCGGCTGCGCCCCTCGGCGGCGACCCACATCCCCAGAGCTGCTGCGCTGCAGCCGGCGGCGACGGCCGGGAGCTACGGAGACCGGGGGTGGCGCGGCGGCCGTGGCCCGGCGCAATGAACGCGAGCGCAACCGCGTGAAGCTGGTGAACTTGGGGTTCCAGGCGCTGCGGCAGCACGTGCCGCACGGCGGCGCCAGCAAGAAGCTGAGTAAGGTGGAGACGCTGCGCTCGGCGGTGGAGTACATCCGCGCGCTGCAACGCCTGCTGGCCGAGCACGATGCCGTGCGTGCCGCGCTGGCCGAGGGGCTGCTGGCGCCGGCTGCGCGCCCCCCCGCGTCCCGCGGGCCTCCCGGGACCCCCGCCGCCGCCGCCGTAGCCTCGCCTTCCTGCGCGTCGTTGTCCCCGGGCCGCGGGGGCAGCTCGGAGCCAGGCTCGCCGCGCTCCGCCTACTCCTCCGACGACAGCGGCTGCGAGGGCGCGCTGAGCCCGGTGGAGCGCGAGCTGCTCGACTTCTCCAGCTGGTTAGGGGGCTACTGAGCGCTCCGCCCCCGAGGTAACCTCCGGCGGCGGCGGCGAACAGGGGCGGCGGCGCAGGGGCAGCCGGGCGGGGTGGAGTGGACAGCCTCGAGGCTAGCGTCCCGGAGAGCAGCCAAGCGCAGGGCCAGGCCCGGGGGACGGCTTTGATTTCGCTCACTCTTCATTTTCCCCGAACTTTTTCAAGCCTGTGCAAGACCGGCGTTTGTTTGTCCGGGATTACGAAACTTCCTCTCGCTGCTGCGCCGAAGGAGGGGCCGGGGGGAGCCGCGGGCGGCTGAGGCCCCAAGTGCGCGCGGGTCCCGCCGCGGAGCCGGGCGCTGGGAGGCGGGGTGACTTTGCATTGCAAATCGCGCGCCGGGCCGGGTGGCAAAAATGAGTCGGCGGGTGCGGAGCCCTGACTCACTGTGGCTCAGAGAGCACGCCCCGCCCCCGCCCCGGCCGGGCCACAGACCGACTCCGAGGCACCGGTGCAATCGAGCTCCAAAACCCACCAAGCAAACGAAACTGCAGACTTGGCTTGTGGGCGGTGGGGCCCGGCCGGATCCCGCACTAATGCGCGTCCCCGTGGTCCCTCCCCTCCCAGCAGCCGCAGCCCAGGACGCGCCCGGCGGCCGGCACCTCGCTCACCACCCGGGAACCAGGTGTGTGGCCCGCGCCTCGGTCCCACCGGTCCCACCGCCCTCGCAGGGGAAGCCACCACCGAGCCTGGATTCTGCCGCCGGTCCCCTGTGCCGTCCAGCCTGACCAAGTGCCAGTGTAGGAAGGGTCTGGGCCTGACCCGACAGGCTGGCAGCTTCCTCAGCCCACCACCATCACCCTGCCAACCCAGGTTCTCCACTGGGTTGGGGCTGGGGCACCGCGACCGAAATTTTTGAAGGGGAGAGAATTTTATAACAACTGGGAACTTCTCTGTTTCGCGTATCCGCGTATCAGCTTGAACTGCCCAGGGACACAGGCAATATGAACACTTATTTTTGTACAAAAAAAAAATATCCCCAGACTCGGAACACAATAAAGATTGTCTACTCCCGCCCCGCCCACTGCCGGAATTTTCCACCTTGGCCAACATCTGG
Organism: Spilogale gracilis; assembly: GCA_004023965.1. Lineage (NCBI taxonomy): Eukaryota > Metazoa > Chordata > Mammalia > Carnivora > Mephitidae > Spilogale > Spilogale gracilis. The sequence continues at coordinate 18,721 of PITA01025673.1, forward strand.
ACACCCTCTGCGCCCCCCCCCCAGGGCCATGTCCCTCAGAGGCTTCCCCTTACATCTCTGGTTGGGGCCAGGCGGTGCTTCCCTGGCAGGCCCAGGCAGGTGGGACCATCACACATGGGTCTGAGGGAGGACAGCACGAGAGAGCGGACTTGCCTTCATGGGAAACCTATTTAGGGCAGGTGGGCTTTACAAAGAAATCAGTGTTGTGTATCTGGTGTCGGGGGAGCCGAGGTCTCTCTTTGTGCCCTGAGACCCCCACTTCCCAAGTGAGGGCAGAGCCTGGGTGGGACAGCGGGACCCTGCAGGCCCGCGCCCCTCTGGTCACCTCTCCCTGGGCCCCACCCCCTGCTCTGTGGGTGGGGTCAGAGGTGTGAGGTCTGGGCGTCCAGCCTGGTCACCACTGCGCGGGAGCAATTTACCTTGTGAGGTCGAAGCCAGTGGGCGCTTCAGGCCAGGCTGCCTCCCAGCTGGGAGTCTGAGGTCTGGGGACAGTGCTGCCGGGCACAGACATGAGGATCTGGTGCCCAGCGAGGTCTGAGCAGTGGGAGGGCTGAGCTCTGCCCTCTCAGATCCCCGCTGCTCAGCACCAGCTGGGTGACCTGGGTGGGTCCCGGGATGCACAAATGGGGGGTTGACAGCAGCGCTGCCCCATGAGGCCGTGGGGGGATTTGAGTGGTGACCCTGGGGTCTGGAGCCCTGTGCTTTGTCCCCCTGGCCCCTGGGCTTGAGGCCTTTGCCCGCCTCTGTTTACCGGCTGCTTGAGAGGAAGAAGGAAGCCCCCAGCCAGGCTCCCCCAGCCAAGAGAGCCTGCTGAGATCACTCAGCCCTACCTTTGACCTCGGCCTCGAGCGCTTTGAAGTCCCGCTGGGCCCAAAGCTCTCTTTTATTGCAGGGGTGGGGTGGGGCTGGCGGGATCCCCCAGGCTGCTTTAGGGTGCTGAAGGCACCCCTTCCTTTGAAAGGGAGTGGTTGGGTCAGAGTCGTTGCAACCCTGGGGCGTGGAACCACCATTGGCAGAGAGCAGGTGGCTGGGTGGCCATGGTGGCGGGGTCAGTGGGTGTGAGGAGGCCCAGGGCTGCAGGGCCCAGTGACCAGGCCTCGTCCAGGGGACAGAAGGGGGCACCCCACACCCTTGTCCTGTGGACCCACTGCCTGGTCAGTGGCCTCACTGAACCGCAGGTCCTGGGGTTCCTCGCCTTACCCCCGCGGACAGGCCTGGGCACGGTGGGGGGCAGGTGAGACCATCACAGATGGGTCTGAGGGAGGACAGCACGAGAGAGCGGGCCCACCAGAGAGCCCCCCGGCCGCCTGGCCACAGGCCGGCACAGGTGTGCGGTTAGGAAACTTTACAAACATAAGTGTCACCACCTTTGTTCCGCGGTTATTCTGGAAAATTCCAAACATATGCAAACATTCTGAAACCTTTATTGGATGCCATCTGTGTACCAGGAAGTGGCAGGAACCCCTGTTAGGGGACACAGGCAGTGTGGGTGAGCGTGTGGTCTGACCGGCCGGTGACGAGGTCCCAGATGAGCTTCGGGAAGCCTCCATCACCAGCGTCCCCAGGGGCGCATGCCCTCCTGCCCCACACTCCCCGCCACTCCTGCCCCCGCGTGGCTCTGAAGCAAATCCCAACCTCCCTTGTGGGCTGGAAATTCTTCATGTGTGCCTCTAAGGGAAACCCCAGAGCCGCCCCCCCATGCACGGTCCGCTCCCTCCGCACGTCCCCGCTGGCCCCCGGGGGTCTCCACAGCAGGTCTCGAGCAACAGGACGGCGCACGGAACTTGCTGAGTGGGCCTGCGGGCCTCTGCTGCCCTTGTCCACGGAGGGAACGAGGCCGCGCTCGGCCCTGAGTCGCACCCCGTCCTGGGGTCACCAACGCCATCCTTCTGGGTGTTACTTGCCCAGTCAAGGGTCTGCATGTGTGTGTCTTGTGGAGGGAGGGGAGGGGCTCTGAAGCAGAGGGATGGTCAGGCTCACACGCGCCCTTCAGAGGAGGTGCGGTGTCCCTGCCACCCCGGCCTCCGTGGGCAGACACACCTGTGCTGGCCGGACCGAGTCACTAAGTGTTCGGGACGTTGTTGGGAGGGCAGGGGCTGAGGCCGGCGCTCAACCAGGACCTCGGGCGTGTCACCCGGATGCACTGGCCTGCGTGCTCGCCCTAGGTAGGGGGTGTCCCCATCTGTCCTCCCCGGATGCCAAGCACTGCCCTGCGGTGGGGGGCTGGGACAGCAGAGCCCCTGATATCACAGAGCCTGAAAATGATGGGAATTGGATTCGAACCTGGGGCAGCTTCATCTCTAAGTCCTGGCAATATTCCCCTTCCCGGAGGGCGTGGCTGCAGAGGCCGTCCTGGGGACACCGCAGCAGCCCGGGAGCCCCGGGCCCCCGCTGGGCCTACGTCCGCTGGGGGGTGGGGGGGTGCTGCGGGGCTCTGCCGGGAACCCCCACCCCAGGCCTGGCACCCTGCTGGGGGGTGGGGCTGGTTCCCGAATGGAAGGTGATCAGGGGCCAGAGGGTGGAGTTAGCTTGGGGACCCCAGTCGATGTGACTGTGACCCAGTGGTCTCTGGACCAGGCAGGGCTGGGAGGACACGAGAGGTGAGACATTCCGGGTGACCACCCCTCCAGGGAGCTCTTGCCTGGGGTCCGTCTGTCCCTGTCTGTTCACGAGAGCGGTCACCCCGTGGAGTCCTGCCTTGCGGTCCTGGGGGCATGGCTGTGGCCCAAACTCCCCCAATGGCTTGGTCTTGAACATGGCGGGAAACAGGTAGGTGTATCCCCCATGGCCGTCCACGGTGAGCTGTGCTGACCCAGGACTGTCCCGAGGGTGACCAGGCGGAGTACAGGGGTCCATGCATCCAGACTTGCCTTACTGGCCCGCCCAGGTCCCACTTGCATTTATTCCAAAACCTTCATTGGGCACCTTCTCTGTACGAGAAACAGGACATACCGCGTGCCAAAGGGAAACCCTGCCCTCCGGACCCTCCGTCCTAGTGGGGGATGTGGGATCTAACCCCCAAGCAGCACGGATGAGCCGGTCATAAGGCTGGCCAGTGATGGGCGCACTGGAGTCCTGGGAGAAGGAGCATGCCGTGGGTCCCTAGGGACCCTGTTCCCGGGCACGGGACGGGCTGGACCCACATAGGGCAAGAACGCACATGTGTTCTGTCCCCGAGACCTTCACCAGCAAAAAAACCCTTCACTTTCAAAGGTGAAAGGATCGAAACCTTCAAGCCCACAGCCAGAGAGCGTGGGATCCTGCTCCGCCCATCTGTCTGTGATCTCCAGGACCTGAAGTCAGTCCTTGACCGCCCCTCGAGCTGGGGGCAGCAGGGCCTCCTGCAGAGACCGGTCCTGTTTCATCCCCCAAACGGCGCAAGATGCCCAACTTGACCTGAGGGGGGCCGGGGGCTTGCTCGGAGCGGGAAGCTTGGGCGACGCGCTCACCTGCCCTCCACACAGAGATGCCCGGCTCTGCTGGGTTCAGAGGCAGGCTCGTCCACAGTGAGCCCCCGGCTGGAGCTCCACGATGGCTGGGATGGTGTCTTCCCATCTTCCTGGTCCAGTTTCCACCAGGTGTCTGGGGAGGAACCTTGAGCAGGGGACTGGTTATGACAGGGAGCAGGGAGGGTCCTCCATGGAGGGTCCCAAATGCCGAGGCCACAGACCATGAGCGGACCCTTTGTGGAAGGGACAGGTGGAGCCTCGAGTGTGCCTTGGGGATTTGAGGGCGCTGCTGGGTAGGAGCAGAGGGTGGAAGTCTGAGGGGACCGGGATGTCCTGGGGTCAAAGGGAGAGCTGGTTGTGGGGTGGGGGACAGGAACCCTTGTGGGGTTCCCGCAGGGCCTGGAAGAGAACAGGATGACGCCTGAGTCAACATCTGGGGGGGATGACAGAAGGATCCCAACCACAGCAGTAGGACTGGGGGTGCTGGTCAGGATCGGGGGCCCTAGAGACTGTGGAGGGGTGGGGAGAGCCTGACAGCTGGTGGGGGTTAGGGAGGAGGGGACCTGGCAGGGCTTCTGACCCTTTCCCAGCAGCAGAGGTTAGGGGTGGCCCTCTGCAGGGGTCCCCCCGGGCAGTGGGCAGTGGGCATGGCCACACTCTCGTCTTTGCTCCTGGGAAGCCGGCGAGGGGCCAGGTGACAGCGTTCTGGAGCCGGGAGCTGTGGAGCTCTTCATGCCCTCTGGGGAATGACGTGGGGGGACCCCCAGGAAGCCACAGGCCGGAAGATGAGGGGACTGCTATTTCCCCGTCTGCCCCTCTGAGGGGTCTCACCCCCGCGCGTAGGCCCGGGGAGCCTCACTGGCCGACCCGAGGCCCACAGGTACCCAGGGCTTGCAGGTTTGGAATGTACAGAGGGGCCGAAGCCCCCTCATGCCCCCCCTTGGGCCCCCGCCCTGATGCTGCTGTGTTTCTGCCGGCAGCGCAGACGTGAAGGCTCGTGTTCGCAGGGAAGCGGCAGACGGGACCAGTCTGTAACTCAGGCTCTGGACACCCCCGCTCTCCAAGGCGGTGGGGTACCTGGGGAGGGGCAGAGGCCCAGGCCTGCTCTGGAGGGGATCCCAGGGGCCCGAAGCTCCTTGGCTGGGTCTGGAGGAAAAGGAGAGTGACAGAGAAAGGCCATCCTGACCCCCGCCCCCTTCCAGGGACCCCAGGGGGCCTGCCTGGTGCCCGCCGCAGTCCCAGCCTGCCCCCAGCTGCTGGCCATGATGAATGAGGCCCAGTAATCTTGACGCGGGGTGCCGAATGCCATGGAGCGCCCCCAGCAGGGCCCCCCATGGAGCCAGGGACCCTGGTGCCCCCTCTGAATTGAAATAGGGCTTTGTCACCAGAGCTCCCAGAGGCAGGGAGGGGACTGCAGGTGGGGGTCACCCTGCTGGCACCCCCAGAGCAGCCCCTGCCCAAGGCCACACGCCAAAGTGTGTGTGTGTGAGTGTGTGTGTAAGTGTGTGTGTGAGTGTGTGTGAGTATGTGTGAGTGTGTATGAGCATGTGAGTGTGTGTGTGAGTGTGTGAGTGTGGGAGTGTGAGAGTGCGTGTGAGTGTGAGTGTGTGTGTGAGTGTGAGAGTGTGTGCATGAGTGTATGAGTGTGTGAGTGAGCATGTGAGTGTGTGTGAGTGTATATGTGTGTGTATGTGTGTGTATGTGTGTGTGAGTGAGCGTGTGAGTGAGTGTGTGAGTGAGCATGTGAGTGTGTGTGAGTGTATATGTGTGTGTGAGTGA